>JAOUQT010000018.1:6685281-6696106 GCA_025769995.1 Xyliphius kryptos
TTAAAACCTCTTTATTTTGGCACTTTTGGACTTTTATACTTTTTTGCACAACAGTTATGGTTTTGGATTCGTGACAACTAATAGATGCTATAAATATTTTTATAAAAACTATTAATCGATTCTATTGCAATTTGCACTACTAAACCTACTTGATACATGTGTTTTTTGCATGACTGGACAAACTGGTTACAGTACACTATTTACACAATACAAAATTCACTGTTAGTTGTTTAATTTATGCATTTTGTTTTTTGTACTCTATAAATATTTATTTACTAACCGTTACCTGTTGTAGCCTGGGTGGCATTCATACAGGCATGCTTTGTTGAAATCATTGATTTGTCATTCATTTGGCAAAATAACCTTTTACATTACATTTACATTTGGTTATTTAGCAGATGCTTTTATTCAAAGCAACTTACAAGTTTCCCACTTAATAGTTGGGGTCAGAACACAGGATTACATACAGAATCCCTGGAGCAATGAGGGATAAAGGTCTTTCTCAAGGACCAACAGTGGTAACTTCAATGGACCTGGGATTTGAACCCACAACCCTTAGATTGCTAGTCCAACACCCAAACCACTTAAATCCGTCTTCATTAAAGTTTTTGGGAAGCAAGGTGGTGCTGCAGGATCGGACACATTTAGTCAGATGTCCTCTTTTCCATTGACGTGCAACTCATCGTATGTGTTGCCTTACAGCGTTAGCCTTACGTTGCTGTTTTAGCTGCTTTACTTGCTCGCATTACTTGCTTTTTTTGCTGAAATATCTCAGCCATTAGTGGATACTTGTTTAGGAGGCATGATACCATGGCTGTGTTGGGGCTGCTGTTAGCGATCAGGCACAGTTAGGAAGTAGTGATTTTGGCAGAGGCCGCCGTGCACCACGTGTTTAGGTGTTGGTTGGGAAAGGTTCGGGTTGATCATCGGCATTATTCTCTCCGTTATACCTGCATTTCAATCGCTATCGAGAAACACATGCCAAGAGCTCCGTGTCATCCCCTTGACTCTTACACCCGTGCATCGCTATCGAAACACGCACACACCAATCGCCCTAAATTCTTATATTTTCAACATTTCATATCTCCACTTTTATACATTGACCTTATATTAAATTTTTGTGATTGTCTTCTTCTAAGAGTGTTTCTTAATTTTGTGTACTATGAAACAGTTGCTGTACCCAGCGATAGATTGGCACCCTGTCTTGGGTGTATCTGCCCTAGATGGGCATGGGCAACCCTCCCGTGACCCTAGTAGAGGATTAAGCAGAAAATAATAAATGAATTAATGAACGGAACAGCTGCCAGATTCCCTGTTTTTCCTTGTGGAATCAATAAAGTATCTATCTAAGTTTTTATTATGACCAAAATGTAATTTTTGTACACATGACTTAATATTACTTTCCTATTTTTGAGGTAGAAAAAACAGAAACTTAATTAACAAAGCCCTAAAATCAAAAGCGTTTAAAGTTTACCATGAACGTTGCTAAAAATAATAATGATCCAGTGATTGGCGGCTATGAGTGTGGACAGATCAACTCTGATCACTGATCACTTTGTTTAACTCTAGTAATGAAGGAAGCAGATTTGAACTGCACAACATATCCAATGTTATTTCTGTTCAAACTGTGGAGACAGCCTCACCCAAGTATAGTATTCCTATGTGTACGTGTGGGTGTATGTAGCCTTTCATTTTTGGCCACACCCACACGCGCGTATTTACTGCCTGATAGGTTTCATGGGTAAACGCCTAGGCAGCATCTCCATGCCAACGCCGCACACAGGCAAGAGAAATGAAAACTCATTTATTTCATTATTTATCTTCATCAAATTCATGTCACCATGGCAACAGGAATTGCATCTCTTTCTTTTTTTCCCCCACCTCCACATGGAAAAATCCTTGAGCCGAAAGACAGCTGGAATCTTGTGGCCTAAGGATCTTTAGTTCTATGTTGTATAAACATATTGACAATATGTACACATTAAATATATTAATATACATAACATAACTTTATCAGCTCTATGTTATATAATATAGAGCTGATAAAGTTATGTTATGTATATTAATATATATAATGTATGTATGTATATATATATATATATATATATAGAGAGAGAGAGAGAGAGAGAGAGAGAGAGAGAGAGAGAGATGATAGTTATGTTGTCAAATTACTATGGTAATCAATACCCAGACTAAAGCAAGCAAGAGTGACTGCAGTGCCTATTTGAGCATATGACTGATATCATATGATTTAAGTGGAGTGATTCTCTTGAGGAAAGAGATTGCAATTGTAACCTAATATGTTGTTGTCAGTAACTGACTCTCTTTCTTTTTCTCCTGCCAGTGTGTGGGGACATCCATGGGCAGTTCTTTGACCTGATGAAGCTGTTTGAGGTGGGAGGTTCACCCGCCACAACACGATACCTCTTCCTGGGAGACTATGTGGACCGGGGCTATTTCAGTATCGAGGTGACAGATACATATTTCTTACCATAGAATGCCCTAAACGTCACGCACTATACATTTATCAAGTCATTGTTTGTCAGACACATTATCTTGAATACAAATATCTTAACCTACCACTACATTATCTTTGAACAGGCTTCAGTTACCTGGCGAATCACTTGCTACATGTATTCATCGGTTTGGATTTTTCTGCATATCATAAACCTGTTCTGTCTTCCTACCTGACATATCCATAGCTGGTCTGGACATGAATGTATGACATGTCCCTGCATAATTATGTTAGCCTTACTCTTCACCAGCGCTCCTTTATGTGCCCTCTCACTTCAAAGCAAAATAGAAGCTAAAGAAAAGCGTTTTGTCTTGCTAATGACTGTGTATGGTTGGAGGAAGAGGCACAATAAAGAAGGGTGAGCAGGCAGGTCATTAATTAAAGGGTCATGAGACAACATGACAAACCAAATACATAGCACTAGTCCTTTAGAAGAGATTTGAAATAGATAATAGGAAGATTGAAATATAAATGAATAAATGAGGATGAAAAATTAGTCACCAACAATCAGGGGGCATACCCAGACAGACAGACAGACAGGCAGGCAAACAGACAGACAGACAGACAGATAGATAGATAGATTGATTGATTGATTGATAGATAGATAAAAAGATAGATAGATAAAAAGATAGATAGATAAAAAGATAGAAATCAAGAATCCTGTAACTATCCCAGAGGAAAGTGAGCAACCAGCAGTGAAACACAGTAATGATACCATGAAAACAAAAGTACAAATAGTATGAAAAATAAGTACAAATGCAATTATGCCTTTGAATTTAAATGGATGGCACTGCAAAAAACTCTTTTTTGGTCTGTGGAATTCTTGTGGGAAAAAAAAACAAACAGTTCGGATCCCAATCTGGTTGGAGTTTCCATGCTCTTCCAGTGTCAGTGTGGGTTTCCTCCAGGTTCTCCGGTTTCCTCCCACAGCCCAACCAAAAACATCGATTCAAGGTAAATTGAATGCTCTAAATTGCCCCGTATAGTGTGTGTTTTTGTGTGTGGCTGTGTGAATGAGTGTGTACCAAGCAATGGATTGGCGCCCTTTGCTGAGTGTAATTGCCCATTGCCCGAGACGTTCTCCCACCGCCACCCTAGTACAGGATTAAGCAGAATATAATGAATGAATAAATTTTTTTTAATAGTATGAAATAACAACAGTGTCGCATTTACTTAATTTGAAATATGTAGGTTGGAAAGGAAAACAATATAAATACTTAACAGAACAAAGTTCTATTAAATTATATAAATAAATATGTGTAATGGCTTTATAAAGTTGAATAACGTCTTAAAATAGATATACAACACCACATAATTTGTTCCTGGAATTATGCAAATCTCTCTAATGTGAATTTCAGTACTCCTTAATGTGCTAACATGCATATTTAATTATAATTCAATATCTTAACTAGTCAGAATTACATTACACCACCTACTTGTGCTTTTCTAAATAATCCCTGCACTTAATTCAAAAGCCATGAATTTAGGTTTATTATAAGATCCTATTAAAGGATAGAATTTCAATCCAGGCTTAAATCTCTTGATTCACAGGACGAATTATAGCACTGTTCAAATGTATGTTGTAAGATGCATACTTTTTATTAGTGTTTAAAGTCTAACGTTCATGTAAAGTGTTGCTGAAGCTGGATATACTTCAACCTGGTTTGAGGTTCCTGTCAATTTATAAATTTCATTTCTTCCGACAACCAAAACACACTGTACTGTTCTACAGTTTGATCTGTAATGGAAAAAATAAAATAATAAAAATGGTCTAACATTATTACCTACCATTCTGTTGTGTGCCTGTAAAAGTGTGAAGTAATAAACCTGACATTATCGTCACGCCTGAGGTCCATTACTGCAAATAATATACATTTATAATTTATTATCTCCTTAGCATGACAGCTGGAAAGTATGATAATATAATGTGTAAAATGAACATGTTTGTAAACTTAACTGTAACTTTAAATCATAATCATTTTTTAAATTATTTTAAACATGCATGGTTATGGAATACCAGTTCATGTTGTAAACCTATACTTGGCAAATATCTAACCTTTAGGAAAAGATAAGATAAGCCTTTATTGGTCCCACAATGGGTAAATTCACATTCTCAGTACAGTAAATTATAAATACAGTAAAGCATAAATATACAGCTCCCACCATAATTTTGGCACCCTTTAGGGGTGCTTTGGAGTATATATATTTTAAATTAATGTATTATTATAGAGTGAGATTTGTGGCAATTTGAATTCTGTGAAATGAAACTGTGTTAGTTGTGACTACGGTGTCAATGCATTTGCTTTCTTTCTTATGTGCGTTTTCCAAGGACACGATAAGGACTGATGGAAGTTTCAGCTTTGTAGGTACTTGCGAAAACCCTAATCCATCCAAGGTCTTGCATTTGATAGTGATACCGAATGAACGACTAAATGTAGGAAAGCGAGAACCCATTAGTTTTTCCAAGGACATGATAGGGAATCACGATGCCAAATTTCAACCTTGTAGGTACTCGGGAAGACCCCAATATGACACTGGAGGGGTTTTGCATTTGATTGTAATATTGAACAAACCATTAAAATTAGGAAGGTAAGAAGAACTTAATTTTTCAAGGACAATGTAGGGAATCAAAATGCCAAATTTCAGCCTCGTTGGTGGTTAGAAAGTGGAAGAATTAGTGATGAGTGAGTCAGTGACTGAGGGCTTTGCCTTTTATATACAGTATATATTAAAAGAAATGTTAAAATATATAAAATAAAATTCACAATTCTGTACACGGAACACTATTAAAGCCAACAGATTGTACAGCAACAAAATGTTGCACATATAATCCTTTGATATAGTGTTTGTATTTTTATGAATAATGCATCACTCTAATCCTCTATCTGTTTCCATACACAGTGTGTTTTGTACCTTTGGTCGCTGAAAATTCTCTACCCAAAGACACTATTTTTATTGAGAGGAAACCACGAATGTAGACACTTGACAGAATACTTCACTTTCAAGCAAGAATGTAAGTACCGTTTAATGTCTTGTTGACATTTCCCCCTTATTTTACCTCTTTGCGATTGATCTGCCTGTAACACCATCATTTAAAACCCAAAATAAATTCCCACTATTAAAAATCTATCAAATCTATCAAATAAGATCTTATATTTTCTACCACAGTGTGAAGTGCAAAATATAAATATAACTATGCTGAATAACTGGTTTATTAGACTCGTCTGTCTTTTTACATCTGGTATTTTCACTGTATGGACATTAGATAAAACCCTGTAGTCTCACATATTTAAGTTTTCATATTGGTGTAATGGACTAGGAATACTGTTGATTTAAGCAAGGTATTGTCATTGTTGCTAGACTAGCCAGGGCCAGTTCGAGAAAACAAGGTTAGTGGGTACAATCTTCAAAAGCCAAAGTATTATTGAGTCATAGGTTAAACTAACATGTTCAAATACCTTATCAATATCAATAACACAAATAGGCTATAACTGGGGAGAGCAAACTTTTTGACTCACAGATCACAATGGTTACAAAAATTTTGTCTTACTCCACATTTATTTTCTTTGTTTTGCTCATTTTCACAAAAGAGCTCAAAAAGTGAAGCAAAGATGTAAAGTGGAGCATATAACACTTTAGCAGGGGATTTGGAAAACACAGTCATAACAGGAAAAGAGAAATTCAAGTAAGGGCTTTTGATAATATAGTTTGGACAAAATCTGCTGGCCGGGCTGTATCTGGCCCGCCGGCTGTAGTTTGCCCAACCCTGGGCTATAACATTAGACAGCCAGTTCTAGTGTTACTGCTGTTCAATAAAAACAGAATGTTAAGACTTCATTGGGCAAAAAAATGAGTTTTAAAATTATTTTGTGTAATGCGAATGGTAGGCTCAATATTTGGTGTAAGAAGCATATATAGATGTTTGCTCATTGTCATGTCAGTAGTTCAGACTGATGAAGGCAGGTTAATTGCATAGGGAATGTTTTCCTGAAACAGTCTGGATCATGTTAAATGTTAAAAAAGGAAGTCTCAGTTAGCCTGTGTACCTTGAATGTTTCATGTGAGACAAAAATAACATTTTCATAAACTGAGCAAGCGATGGAGAGAAGGAGATTTGATACAATACATGACAAAGCTGCAAGGAGAATCGAAATAATGCTGGGTTAAAGATGTGCAGGTGCCAAGTTGGTGGAAAAGTATTTCTGTAGCTACTCTGCTGACCTGTATCCATGGAAACAAATGTCGTTGAGAGAGAGAGAGAATTAAGATTTAATAAAAAGGAAAATATATCATCCTTGCTCAGGAAGGGAAAAAAAATAGATGCACACAAGAAGACAAATTCAAATATGATGATGGATACAGAGCTGGTTAGAACAGGTTAGATCCTAAAGTTCCTCATGTATTCATTTGTTTTTCTAAGCATATTGTCCTTACTGTGTTATGGGCAATGGAAACATGCTGGAACCCAACTCACTATCAGTGGGCCAAAGGGGAGGAAACACCCTGGACATTTCACCAGTCAATTGCATTAACCTTTTGGTATGGATGTGCACGTAGTTGAACTAGTGTTTCATGAGATACAGCACCTCTGTGGTCTTTAGTTTAGCTGCCTCTCTGAAAAGCAAAAGATCATAAAATCTAAAGCAAAAAATCAGAATTGCTTTACTTTTGGGTTTGTAGTTGCATAAATATGACTTGGGCGAAATTAAATCACTGTGTTATTTTAACATTTGAAATTCTTAAAGCTTCCACATATGACTTTTTACTTATGTATTTACTAGCCAACCCACAGCATATAGCATATGGCGCATAATTGAGCCCTTCCTCTGTATAACATTGCCAGCCCTATTTCTGCCTCACCACCATCAACTGCGAGTGGTAGGTCAGTGGTTGGGGTGTTGGACTATCAAGCAAAGCTTGTGGGTTCAAATACCATGTTTACTGAAGTTACCAATGTGGGTCCTTGAGCAAGACTCTTAACCCTCATTGCTCCAGGATGCTGTGTTCTGATCCCAACCAAGTTGGGATACTTGTAAGTCACTTTGGATAAAAGTGTCTGCTAAATAACTAAATGTAAATGTAATAAACTCCAGAAGTATTCACGTAGTCAGTGTATTGTTAAGCAGACTGTATAACTATGCTTTTGTGACTAAGAACATGGTATCCCATTGTTGGAGAGCAACATTTTTTGTCAATGGCATTTTGCCAGAAATATGCGACTAAAACAAACAGTTACCTGATGCAAACATTTAATAGAAGAATTTATAAATGCTAATGGGTGACCTGTACATTATGAGGTCAAGGAAATTGTCTCTTGTTTGGGGTTTGCTTTCTTTTAAAATGTCTTTGTGAAATCTCTGTTTTAAAAACTCTAAAGCTTAGAAACAATATTGATTGCAGTAAGAAAAAAATATAAAAGTATACTGAGCTTCATGGTCAACACTCATATCTTTTTTTCCACAGGTAAAATCAAGTATTCAGAGCAGGTGTATGACTCCTGTATGGATGCATTTGACTGCCTTCCCCTTGCTGCTCTAATGAACCAGCAGTTCTTATGTGTTCACGGTGGCCTGTCTCCAGAAATCCACACCTTAGATGACATAAAGAAGGTATCCAAAGCAATTATAGGCCTATGTGTACACCTGTATGAATAAAGTATAAAGTGTGTATAGCATCAGTACTCTGTTATTCTTAATACACTACTATGTGGCCTAGTTGGATCGATTTAAGGAACCTCCAGCATTTGGGCCCATGTGTGATCTCCTGTGGTCAGATCCCCTGGAGGATTTTGGCAATGAGAAGAGCCAGGAGTACTTCAGCCACAACACAGTCAGAGGATGCTCCTATTTCTACAGGTAAAAATCACCAGCGTTCTAATTTTACATTTACCAGGAGCTACTGAATGGTCTAAATGGGCAAATAGCTTTATGTGTACAATACAAAAGTCAATGTCAAAAATAAGAAAAATCAAAATCAACATCAAATATGAAAAAAAAACTGTACATGTACATGAATCAAGTAAAATTTTATACAGTATACAGTGAGTAAATTTATCTTGCTAAGAATTCCTAAAATAATACAAAGTTTCAAATAATTCGGTAATTTCTCTTAATGAGAACCCTATTTAAAAACCAGATTTGTGACCTTTTTTTATTTTATTTTATTTTTTAGATTTTTTTACTTGTTAAGAATTCCGTGTATTTATCTGAAATACATGGCCTATACAGCTGGTTCAAAACTCTGCAGTCCGACTCGTGTTCAATTAGCCCAAGCGAACTTATGTCACTCTATTACTCCCCTCTCTCCATTGGCTCCCTGTAGCAGCTGCATTCAGTACATGGCACTGACTCTGGCCTACAGGACAATCTCTGGACCCTTTTACCTTCAATCAACCACACTATAGGGATGAATGTTGCCTGACTATTCAAACTCACCCTGGTATTAATTTTTGCTCCATTTCATTCACCACCGCTCAATGGTGGAAGGATCTTCTCAGCACTGTCCATAATTGAGTCCCTCAATTTTTAATTATTAATTTTTTAACACAAAAATCGGCTAATGATCAGGTTTGAGGATTCTACAGTGTAACAGTTTTTTTCTTAACCTACTGACTTGTGTTGTTCTCTCATCTGCTTAATGGCTAAATGTAAATCATCTTGGACTCTGCGCACACTCAGTCACATAGCCACACACTATATGGGGCCATTTAGAGCAGTCAATTTACCTTGAATCCATGTCTTTGGAATGTGGTAGGAAACTCACGCGGACACAGGAAGGAAATGGAAACTTCACCAAGATTGGGATTTGAACCAGCAATCCCGAGCTCTAAGTGGCCAACGTGCTAACCACAAAGCCACCGTGCCACCCAGTAAATGTAAATTGCTTTATTAAACAGAAAAGGCCTATCACTCACAAGTTCCAACACTTTTGTTTGGCAACAACAATTAATCTGATTTATAAACACATAAAAGTGTCACCCAATTGACTAAATGTAAATATGTAAATGTGAAAGGTGTAGTTTATCTCCATCATTTCTATACATTTTAATACTTGTTTTTAGCTGCACATGTCTATTTTTTAAAATATTTTAACCTATTAAATGACAGAAATAGTCCACAATTAGGTTTAAAGTGGTAATGGAAAGTTTCATTTAATTTGACAGCACAAATAGTCCAACTTAATATATTAAATTCACCTAATCTAGCTGATTCCCAAGAGCCTTATACTCTGGCAGTGAAAGGTATGGGAAATGGATTATGGATTTTCAGTTTCACTGACCAAAGAAAATAAAAAGAGGTCAAAGGTTTTTATCTACAAGATGAATTAAACCATTAAGTAATCCTGCAAACATATTTCTAATAAAGAGTATAAGAATCAAGAGACTTGACTGGATCTATAGATAATTTCTCGATTATAACTATTAAATGCAAACCAGTGAGGGTGGGATAACTCCTGAACCACCTCCCCACTCTTATTCGGTGTCTATAAGATGGAAATTTCAGCAAGACAAAATGGTGCTACAACATGAAGGAGTAATTTGAGAACTACAGTTGCCTGAGTGCACTTTTCCCTAACCCCATGGTAACATTAGAGGCCCTTCCATTAATTCTAAGTAGACACAAATTCATTAGTAAACATCACACTAACACATTAAATGTTATAATACAGAAGTGGGTGTAAATGCAGAGCAGCTTAATACTGATCTAGATAAATAAGAAAGATTAGGACAAGCACTAGAAAATATGATGTAATACATCTGTAGTGTAAACAAGAAGATCTGCAGCTTGTAGTAATGCACATCTTTGAAACTACAGACTATGCATGTTAAAATATTAACCATACTATTGATTGTCTTGGATATGATTTAGTGTGTGGTTTGGGAAGTGATAAAAGAAGTGTTCAGATCCTTTATATAAGGTTAATACTGAAATGCAAAAATAAAAGTTCGGTATAAAAAATCTGATGCATACATAACTCAGAGTACAATATAAGCAGGCACACATTAGTTCAACCAACATGTTCAGTTAGGAAGCAACACTGATTGTGAATCAATTTCACTTGCTGTTGTGTAAATAGAACAGACAACAGGCAGAAATGAGAGGCACTTATTAAGACAACCCCTATAAAGGAGTGTTGCTGCAGGTGGTGACCACAGACCTACCTTTTCTCTGTTCTTATCCTTTCTGGTGATGTTTTGGTCACTTTTGCATTTGGTCAGTTCTCTCACCATAAGGGTAGCATGAGGCGGTGTCTACAACCCACAGAAGTTGCTCAGGTAGTGCAGCTTATTCAGGATGGCACATCAATGCG
>JAOUQT010000018.1:6696206-6716116 GCA_025769995.1 Xyliphius kryptos
GTGTATTTGTGTGTTTCACTGCACGGATGGGTTAAATGCAGAGGACCAATTCCGCTGTGACCAAACATAGTGGCAAAAATGTGTCACTTTCACTTTCACACAGCGGAATTTGTCCTCGGCATTTAACCCATGCGTGCAGTGAAACATACATATATATGCAATGGTCAAGTGAGCACACGTGCCCGGAGCGGTGAGCAGCAAGCACAGCTCCCAGGCAGCAACTGGGAGTAAGGTGCACTTCAGTCATGGGAGTCTAATCAGGGACCTTCCAGTTGCAAGCCTGGTTCCTTAACTACTAGCCAAAAAACTATAACTGCCCCTGTTAGTGTGAAGCGCTGTCAACCCACAACCATAAGGTCCCAGTTTAATCCCTGGGTGGGATGTCCTAAGTCCTTTCTGTGTGGCGTTTGCATGTGCAGCCACTTACCAACAGCATATAACATGAAAATAAAAAGCAGTGAGAAACATGTCGGATTTGAAGATGTGAAATTGAACCTTAAACACACCCAGCAAACACACACACACACACACACAGAGGTAACAAGTGTCACTTAACTAGAGTCTACACTGAATAATAGTGTAGATACTAATTTTTGGTACGTTTACAAGTTAGTTTCCCTGGACTCCGCTAAATTAAATAGAGGAGCATTGTCAACCCCTAGTGGCTAGGTTCGGAACTGCTGTACTACTCATAATGATGTAAATGAAGCGAATTGGTATTTATTATTTAGTATATGGTACTGATTCATTTTTTTTTACCAAATCACTTGTGATATAAGGACAATGTCCACTGTTGAAGGCGCTTTATAAATAAAATTGAATTACATTGAATTGAATTTAATTGAAAAGCCCAAATTTTGGAAGATTTCACAAACCAAATCAAAACCACATTCTTTATCTGCCCACCAAATGTTATTACGTTTTTGTCCAAGGGCCAATTGAATTGACCGAGGTCAATATCTAAAGAACTGCTACTCTGGTATGCTACTTTCTCTTGATTCTTGCTCATTCTTTCACATTATGCAGCATCTAGATTATGCGCTTCTATGCAGTATAACTAGTCTAAATGCAACTTGAATTATTTATGTCTTCAAGGGCAGAAAAAAACGCTTGTTTATGAAACAACGCTCTATATTTAGACACCTGGCGTAAGTCTTGTGCAACATTCTTCCTCCTGAAAATGGACTGAAGGAATGCGTTTTTTCTTTTATCACCTATTTTTACATCATTGGTTGTGTGTTTATGTTTAGGTTAAATGCTACAATGAATAAAAACCGTGTGCTAAATGTGCTGATAGATGTGATAGTGATTATATATTCTATAACAGTCACATTTAGATTTCCTGATCTAGGGCCTGTATTTTATATGGACCAGTAGATGGGCCATACATGTCATGATGTTTATAATCCATAAGATAACTCTTATTAATAGCCCTGATCTGTTCATTCATTCTAGTTTTAGTGTCACGGGGAAGCCAGTGCCCACCCGGCAACTCTGGGAGCGAGGGCAGGAACAACCCTAGACAGGGTGCACACACACAATCACACACTAACGGGCAATTTAGAGACACCAACGAACCTATCATGCATGTCTTTGGAATGGTGGAGGTACCCAGAGAAAACCCGTGCGAATATGGAGAGAACATGCAAACTCCACACATAACTTTCCAGATTCTCTCCACCCGGGGCTCAAACCCAGGATCTTCCTGCTGCGAGGCCACGGCACTATCGACTGCTCCATCCTGCCGCCCAAGCCTGAACTGTACTGTTTACAATTTTTTAATTTGGCATCTATACACTATCTATGTAAAATCTACAGTTTGTATTACAATATACACTCACCGGCCATTTTATTAGGTACTCTTTGCTAGTAAACTTGGTCCCCAGTTTGCCTTCAGAATTGCCTTGATTCATTGTGATGTACTTTTAACAGAGATAGTATTCTACATTCCTTGGTTGTAACCAGTGGTTATGTGAGTTACTGGTGCCTTTCTATTATCATCTCAAACCAGTCTGCCCATTTTCCTCTGAACTCTCACATCAACAATGTATTTTTTTCCTGACAACTTCCCCTCACTGGATAAGTTTCTGAAATACTCAGACCAGCACCGTCTGGTCACTTCAAAGTCACTTAAATCACATTTTTAGACCATTCTGATGCTCACTTTTATTTATATAGAGCTTTTCGCAGTGGAACATTGTCATGAAGCAGCTTTACAGAACTGATATACTGGAAATAAATATAGAATTTAAGAAGGATGATTTTGCCCCAGTAAATAAGCCGGGTGAAAAAAGTGGCAAGGATAAACTCCCTGACATAAAGACGAGCCAGACTTAGGTGGGAATTCCATCCTCATATGTGTTATAACAGATTAACAACCTGGACAGTGTCTGTGAGGAAGTGTGTAGAACACATCCTGGTCCTGGAGTTGAAAGTCCTGCACAGATTTCTCTGTTCTTTCTCTCTCTCTATTCTAGATCATCATAATGATTGGTCATGGTAATGGGAAACACACAGTGATGCCCATTACCACCATTACCTCGAGGCTAGTACCCAGACACACACACACACCATTCATTTGTGGTTTTGAACCCTCTCCTCGTATCCAGGATGTGGATGTGGGTGAAACTCAGTAAAGGAATGAGTGCAACACTGAGCCAGAAGAAAACTGCAGCAGATTCGGGCCAATCAATAGCTGTGCTTTATTCATCATTAGGTTTCTATGCAGAGCCAAAGCCTTTTCTTGAAGCCATTTGGACTAATACTCTCCCTCTCAAAAACAATCATTGCTTTCATTACCTTCTCTTTTTTGCTCCGGGGAGTGACCGGTCCGCAGTATGTGTGTGTGTGTGGGTATGTGGGCTGAAAAGTAAATGTGTGTCCATGTGCATGAGTTGTGTCCATTCTTTACTCTGCAGTAATGCTGCTCATTGTGCACAACAAAGGCTCGGTTCTAAAGCACAAATAATGCTCTGTGTATTTCCATTAATCTTGATTATTATGTAAGAGTCGCAGCTGCGTTGTTTTTTCTTCCATATTTACCATATCTTGAAGAGTCAGCATGAGTCTACAAGTGGATTTAGGCTTATTAAGGCACAGGCTCTCCTCGGACCTGCTCCAGTATGTATAATTATTTCTGTATAATCACAGTTAATTCTATTAACCTCATCTATTGATCCAATATAAAACATTCATTCATTTTCTATACCTGCTCAATCCTAGTTTCAGGCTCACGGGGAAACCGGGGTCCACCCAGCAACTCTGGGTGCAAGGGTGTGAGCAAGGGTGTGCACCAATCCATCATAGGGCACAATTACTCACTAACGAACAATTTAAAGATACCAATTAACCTATCATGCATGTCTTTGGAATGTGGAAGGAAAACGGAGAACCCGGAAAAAAAACACGGGGAGAACATGCAAACTCCACACAGAAATTTCCAGAGTCGCCGGTGGCTTGAAGCCGGGATTTACTTACTGTGAGGCCACAGCTCTCTCCACTGCGCCACCGTGCCGCCCAGTATAAAACACATTAGACAAATACATATTATGGACGTGATCAGTGAGGCTTCAATAATGTCCAGGGTTCAAAGGCGCTTTGATAATTAAATAACTCACTGGATATTTTTACTTTTTTAGATCATTCTCTGTAAACACTAGAGATGGCTGTCTGTGAAAATCCCAATAGATCAACAGTTTCTGAAATGCCAGCACCGTCCGGCACCAACAACCATGCCACAGTCAAAGTCATCTAAAGCACCCCATTCTGATGCTCAGTTTGCACTTCAAAAAGTTATCTTGACCACTTTGATGTGCCTAAATACATTAAGTTGCAGTGATTGGCTGATTAGATATTTGCATTAACAAGCGATTGGTAAGGTATACCTAATAAAGTGACACATTTATATGCATAAGATTTCTTTCACTTGATTGCAATGTAAATTTTTTTTAAGAATGGTTACACACACACACACACACTCTCACACACCACCAGGAAATCCTGCATTACTCCCCTTTAGGATACACAAAAGCCTCTGTGTGGGCGTGAGTGTGCCCACATTCATGTTTTAAAGGCACTTTGGTAAATAAATGACTCCACTAGGGAATTGTTTTTTTTTTTCTTAGAGATACAAAGAACTAAAGAGACGCTTATTATTCCGTATCAATGAATAGATTGGTACAACAACCTGGTGCGCCAAATAATGCTTGATCGGATGGTTCCTGAGTTCCAGTTCAAGTAGGTTTTTATTGCCATTTCGGTCATATACAGTGTGTACAGCACACAGTGAAACGAAGCGGCGTTCCTCCGGGACTAGCAGGTGCTACAATAAACAACACAGAATAACACACGACTAGCATCCTGATTAGCTCACTTGGTAGAGCGTGCGCTGCTAGAAAAAAAAAACAGGAGCATGAGTAAGTGGAGTTTAACTCCGCAGGGGGTGCAACAGCTGACAAGTGATTGGAATGCTCAGTCAGCCTATCCCTAACCCACAGAGCACACTGGTGCAACCAACCATTGCAAAGCAATGACATTGTATGATACAAGACTTGACTAATACTCATACGCAAAAACAAAAGTACTGGAGGTGTGCTAATGTTTGCCAATAATATGCTAATAATGTATGCTAAGTGTATAATAATATATAGTATGCTAATAATAATACATTCAAATTATATAGCGCCTTTCAAAATGCCCAAGGACGAATGACAAAGATGGGTGGCGCGAAGGCTTGCAGCATCATCAGCAATAAGGTCAGAGTCAATGAGCAACAAATCATGTCCAGAGCCGACAAATACACCAGTGCGCTTTCAGCCGATCACAGAGAAAACAGCGTGTCCACATGCCACGCCGTGAACAGCCATATTCAAAGCCACACCTCATTGATAAATGTAGCTGGAAAGTAAAAATGTAGCCACACAATCGAATCGATCCTCCATTGCTAATCAAGGCCACAAAAGACAGAAAGACAGAAGAAATAAAGTAGGAAAACATCCGATGAGGAGCAGCATCCAAACGCACACAGCGTTCCCTCACCGGAAGTGACCGTTCTTCTAACCAACCGCAAGTGCATTGCGCAAAGTGGTAGTGAGGGTATGTAAATACCCTTTTAGCAGCAGTAAGTATATATACGTTGAAAAATCATGCATGTGCATAGTTACAATGAGACAGGAGTCTGTGTGTCCCTGGTAAATGGCTTGGTACCGTTTTCCCGATGGCAGAAGGGTGAAGAGGGGTGTGTTGGGTCAGCCACAATGCTGTAGGATTTGCGGATGCAGCGTGTAGTGTAAATGTCTATGATGGATGGAAGGGAGACACTGATCTACTCAGTTGTCCTCATTATACTCTGCAGGGTCTTGCGGTCTGAAAGAGTGCAATTCCTAAACCACACTGTAATGCAGTGTCCATCTGTAGAAGCTGGTGAGGATGAGATGTAGGAAATGTGCTTTGCTTAGACTTTGCAGAAAGCAGAGACAGTGTAGAGACACTGATGGTCTTTCTTGGTAATGGAGCTGGTCTTGAGTGACCAGCGGAGTTTCTTCTTCTCTTGGTGAACACCAAGAAATGTGGTGCTCAGTCTCCATGAAAGATCGATGCATAGCGGAGAGCGGTCACCCTGAGAAACAGTAATTTGAACATAAACCTACCGCACCTAGCACCGAAGCTAAGTGGTTAGCTTCGGTGCTAACCACTTTAGAAATAAATTCTAATATATAAAATTAATTTTAAATCATATCGTGACATTTGCTCTGACCGGGTCATTATGAAGTTAGAGATTCATTATGTTGCATATTTGCATTGTGTAAACAATTTTATTCCACCGTGACCTCCTCCATGTACTCTTTCTATTCATCATCACTGAGTTGACCTACCACTGGTGGAATATCTGTGAACGTGAATAGAGTTTTCGAGCCATGAACAGGTGCACAATCACGGGTGAGATTACAGTAGAAGAGAGGGCTCAGTACACGGCCCTGTGGGATGCCATGTGTTCAATGCGAATGCACTGTGGTTGTTGAACCTGACAGACTGCAGACACATGTCTTCTGTGCATTTTTGTACTCTTTATATGCTCTCAGTTACAAATTTTACAACACTTTATATACCATGTGGATGTTTGATTGTATCATATCACATGACTTACACCGAGAAGCATCTTATCATAGCTGTATGTTATATATATTTGATCATTTCATCATCCCGCGCTGCAGATGTGTAAGTTTAAGGAAAGAAATCGCTGAAATCTCAGGAAGACGAGCGCCGAAACTATCCATCAAATATCCTGAATAATGCTTTACTCAGCAGGAGCGTGTAATGTATGTGAGAGAGGGACTGCTAAAGAAGAGACAAAAAGATCCAAGGAAGACGAGGAGCGAAAGAGAGTGAGGCCCACACTACATCCGTAAGCAGCATAAACACAGCTCTGTGATCTATCCCACAATCCTCAGGGGCTTTGCAGTGTGGTGTTGCCATGACGACCCACTCCTCCTGCCCAGATCGGAGCACGAGTGTAAGACGGAGAGTGAGAAAAGAGACAGAAGACAGTGGAAGCAGTGATTTGTAGAGGATAGCGGTAGTATCGCGATGGGGTTGCCGCTCGTTAGCAGATGCCGTAGCTCAGAGCGGAGTGAGAGAAACGACTGTTTCACACCCTCTTTCTTTTTCCTGCTGTAGAACCTGCTTCGCACCATGCCTCGGTGTCTCTCGCTCGCACATAGAGAAGGAAAAACAAGCTGTAGGCTAGATGCAAGCCGCAGGATGAGCTCCTCTCCATTAGATCATACTGCGCGCTCCATTAGCTCTTGACAGGGCAAAATTATATGCACTCTTCTTGGCGAGCCCCGCGGCTTATTATGTGGAGCTGTAAAACCTCTCCGCTTAACCCAAAAAACATTCCCTATAACACGTAGCACAGCTCGTAATAATTATTACAGCAGCATGTGTGCATTTTTTACAGGGTGCATTGTATAAGTGTGTGTGTGTATGTGTCTATGTGTGTGTGTGATTCTGAAGACTATTTCAAGCATTAAGCTGTAATATAACTGTCAGTATATGTGTAATTATTTGTGCTTTGCCTCGCTGCATGTTTTATTTGCTACTGGACATGTTCAGTGTTTTCTAAAGAAGATTTCTCCTGTAGGATTCGTGATTTCGGATCGCAAAATATCCCAATAGCTCCAAATTTCTTGCAAGGTTGACCGCCATTTTTACAATTTTCAGTTTGATGATAGCTGTAGATAGCCAGTCACTCCAAGCCACAATCCAAGTCCTGAGGCAGAGATTTGATCAGGTTAGGACCAAGTCTTAAGGGCATCTGAGCAAATGAAAGTCAATATCATCGCTTGCTTTAATCTGGTTCTATCATAAGACTGGACCGACTGATAAAGCAGGCCAGCTCTTTTACACGGTGCCCTTTGGAACCTGTGGAGGTGATGGCATTGAGGGGTATGGTGGCTTCCATTTTGGACAGCAACTCCCACATATTCTGACATCACTCGAGATTTTCTTCTGCAATAGACACCTTCATCGAAAATGTAGAGTAGTAGACCACACACACACACACATGTACACATTGCATTCGTACATTAGTTTGTATGTATGAGATTTGCTAATTTACTGTGGAATGTATAGAAAGTGCAGTTAATTCATGTTGTACATTATAATACTGGTTATTTTATTAGATTTTATTATTTATTATTTGTAAATTATTTTTCATGAAATTTATAATAAGGGACTAATAACATTACATTATCTTAGGTTGTAATGGGCAGTCATGGCTTAAAGGTCAGAGAAAAGGCATTTAGGACCAAAATGTTGCAGGTTCGAACCGTGCGTCTGCAGCATTTCATTCATGGTTGAAGTGCCATCGAGCATGGCACCTAACCTCCAAAGTATACCCTTGCAGCACCCCCCAGTCTGAAATATCCTTATTGTGGGACTAAATAAAGACTATATATAAAGGGACTATATCCTCCAGGTGCTCTGGTTTCATCCCACAGTTCATAAGATGTATTCTATGTACATTGGTGACACCAAATTTTCAAATAGATATAAACAATAAACATATTATATATACTAAGAAGATTCAGATATTTTTCGTTTGCCATATTTCTGGGTTGCAAGACACATGACAACACATGGCATCAATTGCCTTAAATAATGCAGCTGTAGTTGAGTGACTGTCGAAGCCAGAATTCGCGGATCATGCTAACAGCGCTGACAGTTCCACTTCTGGAAGAACACTAAAGCTGGGACCCTACTGAAAAGCATATGTTCCAGTGCCCCTGCTGACTGAAAACTGAACTACACATGTATTCTCTGTTTCTCTTTCTTGCTCTGTGGTTAGCACCATTGCTTCACATTAAGAAGGTCTTGGGTGGGACCACCCATTCTGCATGTAGTTTGCATGTTCTCCACCATGTCATTGTGGGTTTCCTCCGCGTTCTCTGGTTTTGCCCCACATTCCGAAAACAATCACATGAGGGGAATTTAAGATGCCAAAAAAGCCCATGGCTTGAGTAACATGAATGTAACCTTGTGTATGGATGTCATAAGTAACGTTATGATGTCATAACCTTGTGATCGTCATACTGTCATGTCACGATAAATTAAAAAAAAACAATAAACATGTATAATAATCTATTTGTCTCTCTCTCTCTCTTCCTCTCACTCACCCTTTCTCACTGTCTCCTCCTCTCACAGTTATCCAGCAGTGTGTGAGTTCCTACAGAATAATAATTTGCTGTCAATCATCCGAGCACATGAAGCACAAGATGCTGGGTTTGTATGCATTCACACTCTGCCTCAAACACACTCACTTCTTTAATCGATGGCTAGAATAAGTTGATGACTAGTCCCCCCGAATATCTGTATATGAGTGTGCCGGTGTGCTTGTTTTATCACAGGTACCGGATGTACAGGAAGAGTCAGACCACTGGCTTCCCATCTCTTATCACCATCTTTTCTGCGCCAAACTACTTGGACGTTTACAATAACAAAGGTCGGTGGAACTAGCAGAAATTAGCCGTATTAATGCACCAGTTCACTTGTAGATGGCTTTACTAAGTACTGACAACCATTGGGACGACCATGGGGACAACCATGGCTAAATGGATAGTGTAGAGGGCTGGGGACCAAGAGATCGCCAGCTCAATCCCCACTCTAGGCAGGTTGTGGCTAAAGTACCGTTGAGCAAGGCACCAACCCCCAAATGCTCCCCGTGCACCTTAATGAGTCAGCACACTGCTCCAGGTGTTTACCCCGGATGGGTTAATTTCCCTACTGGGTAAAATAAAAAAATCAAAAAGACTAAGTCAGCACAGAAAAATTGACAAATCTGATGCCAGTCGATGTGTTGTACGTGTGTATGGGTGTATTATCTATAATAAACAGGGTGCAGGGTGTGTGTGGGCGGATGGGCGAGGCTGTCAGTCTCAGTGACTCCATGTGGCTTTATTTCTCCTGATGGAACAGGGTCAGCAGCTCAGACTTCAGAAGGGGCCATCTAGTGGGTGTTTTTATCAAGTACAACTCACAGACATGCACACACAAAAAAGTGAGGATGGAGTAAACACACACATATACACACACTCATACATACAGTCTTCTTCTTTGTCTTTTGGCCTCTCCCTGCATCAGGGGTCGCCACAGCGAGTCAATCATCATTGAAGAACTCGCATCATTGATTTGGCTCTTAATGATGCAACCCTCACCATTTACCCGGGCTTGGGACTGGCACTAGAAATACCCTGGCTTGTGCTCTCTAATGTCTGGTTTCACACACATAAATAAAGTATGTTGGTATTGTAATAGTTGTAAGCACTTTATACTGACATACTGTACATATTATTGCACCTGGGCTCGATCACATTGGAGCAGTGAATAGTACTTTTGCCTCACAGCACCATCCCGGGTTCAAGCCCCAAGTGGAGCAACTCTGGAAATTTGCTTGTGGATTTTGAATGTTCTCCCCGTGTTTGCATGGATTTTCTCCGGGTACTCCAGTTTCCTCCTGCATTCCAAAGACATACATGATAGGTTAATTTGTGTCTCTAAATTGCCCAGTAGTGTGTGATTGTGTGAGTGTGTACCCTTTGATGGATTGGCGCCCTGTCTAGGGTTGTTCCTGCCTTCGCACCCAGAGTTGCTGTATAGGAACTGTCTTCCCATGACCCTAAAACTTGGATTAAGCGGGTATAGAAAATGAATGAATGAATGAATGAACCCCTACTCTGATGCTAAAGCGAACACTAGCCTTAACCTCAGTGATGAAAACATTATGGCTCTTTTAATTTTTTGTTTGCTTGGATGAGAAAATCTTGGAACAGCGTTGGTGCTCTGCCAATAGTTGGCCCTCACAGCTATATTTAGACATGTCCACATAAACAACCCTCTCCACACACACATACACATGCCTTAGATAGACATGCAAAGACAGAGTTGTGAACATGCTTCTACACTAAATGTTGACAGTTGTCTAGGGATGTGTGGGTCAGTTTCTTACTTTCTTTTCTAATTGTATCTTTACAATCATTCATTCATTTTCTATACCCGCTTAATCCTAGTTTTAGAGGCAACTCTGGGCACGAGTGCAGGAACAACCCTAGACATGGCGTCAATCCATCATAGCACGCTCATACATAATCACACACATTCACAGACTAACTGAAAATTTAGAGAACCCAATTAACCTATCATGCACGTCTTTGGAATGTACCGGAGTACATGTGAAAACAAGGGAGAACGTGCAAACTCCATAAAGGAATTTCCAGAGTCAATCCTCGAACCCGGGAACTTCTTGCTGTGAGGCCGCCGTGCTGCCGTGTACAAATCATGTACAAATAGAGATTTCACTGTTCACCACATTAGCCATTACATAATCTAACAAAAGAGGTTCTTAAAATTCTCCAAATACTCCAAAATTAATTATATTTCTTAACATTTTCCCAAAGTAAGTAGTTATAGATATCAGATATCAGCATGTGGATTAATTCATGGATGGCAACCCACCAAGCTAAGCAAGATGGAGCTGCTGTAAATCCCATGAGTCACTGGCCTCTATTGTGATTTCACAATGTCCTTTAGGAACACACTGTTGACAGTGCTACACGTCCCAATAGTCACTGGTGTCTTTTTCCCAATAAACAAGCCAGGTGGCACCAGTTGCAAGGAAAAAATCTCTGAGATCATAAAAGGAAGAAACCTTAAGAGGAACCATCCTCGTCCTCAGTCAATCATTTTGCTTATACCAAACAAATATGTCTTTAGCCTAGATTTAAACATTCCTGAACATTATTTGGAAGACTGTTCCATTACTTTGGGGCTTTGTAAAAAAAAAGCTCTGCCACCTGCTGTAACTTTCATTATTCTAGGAACCCGCAAGCAGCCTGCACCTTTTGAACATTTTGAAATATTAGTAGATCACTTAGATATTGTAATGCGTGACCATTTAGAGCAGAGTAGCAGAATTTTATAGTCAATAAAGAAATTTAATAGGGATAATGTAATTAAGATAGGGGCGATGTGATCGTAAGAATTCTGGCTGCACTAACTGAAGCTTTTGTAGACACCTGCTTGAGCATCCAGACAACAGGGCATTACAATAATCCATTAACAAAACAGCATTATGGAGTGTCATTGTATTTCTCAGCTTAGCACTGTTACTGGGGTGAAATAAGGATTGTCTACACAAGCTTTAAATAAATACCTTAAATAACTTTGTAAGCAGCAGCTTGACCCAAGGTATCTCTGGGATATAAGGTTTCTTGCTAAACAGCCAAAAGCATGAACTGTTTGCATAGATTGTTTGTCAAAATTAGGGAATCAGAACCCGTACACCTTCTCAATAATGCAGTTGTCTAATCAGTGAAACATCTGGCAGCTGCATGCTGGATGAAGCCATCTGGAGAAAAGTCAGGAGACGATGTTTATTGGACAGTATGTAACTCAACGCAGTCAGTATGGTTAGGGAACGCTGGAGCATAGTTGTGGCATTAACTGTGCCAAGCTTTTTCAAACAAGGCATCCCCAGTACTAATTTTAATGATGACATGTCCCCGAAACCAATTTATTTTCTGGTCTTTCTATAAATAATAGGGTGTCGAAAAAATTCTGTTGGGTCACTGTGGAGCCTAATTTCAGTCCTAGTCAACAAATGAGACAGGGGTATTGACTGTTGATTTATTCATCAAGAACTCGTCTGTAAAAGTTGATATTTATACTCATGTGTGTATTTATGTGTCCCCGTGTTATGTGTCCCCATGTTATGTGTCCCCATGTTAGCGGCTGTCCTGAAGTATGAGAATAATGTGATGAATATTCGGCAGTTTAACTGCTCCCCTCATCCCTACTGGCTGCCAAACTTCATGGATGTCTTCACCTGGTCTCTGCCTTTTGTGGGAGAGAAAGGTAACTCCTTTCTGTCTGCCATATACAGCACTGACATTCAAGTAGCAAGCATTGCCATATCACATTGAACAATCAGTGGATTAGGAACACCCATTGAGGCACATTTTTCCACTAATAAAATGCCCCAATTTGTGGTAAAAGTCCACTACACAGCAGAAAGCAATATTTACTAGCTATGGATAAATGGACCGGCTTAAACTGTGGACAGATATACCTGTATGGAGCCCGCAGAAGTGGTGCCGGTGTGTCAGAAACAGCTGCAACTTTTGAATGGTTACATATCACAGTATACCGGGTGTACCAAGAGTGAAGGAACCATCAACAAACATCCAGCTGAAGGTTCACACAGAGACCAGCCACATGCTGTTGATCTGAGAGGCAAGCATTGAACTGGCAAGGCAGAGGGCATGGGTCTACTTACATAAGGGGAATAATCTTTACTTGTGGAGACTGCATGCTGTAATAAATCAAACAGGTCACCCAAGCCATTATTAGCCAGATGTTCTTCATCCAGTGGTTGTTCTGGCTAGTGCTTTTATATGACCCAGTAATGATTATTCATAAATTCTTTCCCGCAGTCACAGAGATGCTGGTGAATGTGTTGAGCATCTGCTCCGATGATGAGCTAATGAATGATGGAGATGAGATCTTTGATGGTAAGACATTGCTGTTACATTCTGCACTCTTTCGTGTCTATTTTATTGAACATTTTATAAAGTGCTGCACTTACAATTTTCCTTGCAAACCAGATTCTCACGCCGCTTTTAAGATCACTTTGTGTTCTTGCTTCCAGCAAGCCTTAAATTAGAATGACATTCCCTGTGGCAATATAGCCTAAACCCTATGTCTGCCCACAGCCAATGCAGCAGCTGCACGGAAAGAGGTGATTAAGAACAAGATCCGTGCCATTGGCAAAATGGCCAAGATGTTCTCCGTGCTCAGGTACATGAAGGAGTTTCTGTGAGTTTCTGTCTAAATCAATTGTTCAAGAAATATACATTTGTGTGTATGTGTTTGGTTATATACAGAGAGGAGAGCGAGAATGTGCTGACGCTGAAAGGGCTGACCCCGACCGGCATGCTCCCTAGCGGTGTGCTGTCCGGGGGCAAGCAAACTCTACAGAGCGGGGAGCATACAACCCTTCACTGGGTCAATGGCCATGTTAATAAACCTGTCCCTGTCTCTTCCACCTGTCTTTCCATTTGTCTTTTTGTATCCTCTGACAGACTCCAGGCTTTGGGTTGCACTTTTTTCTAAACTACATGCATTATGAGTGTCCCCAAAGCCTGGACAGAAGTGGGTAAACTGGGGTGAGGTGAATGTCTGTAAGTCTGTGCCAGGTTACGAAGGATGACCGGGTGTCCCGGGGAAAATGTGTGTGTCTGAGGGGTTGAATGGCTCTGTGCTCCATAGTCTGGTTGGCATGCATGCATTTTGCAGGGTTGTTGCTACTGGTTTGCTACTGCTGCCTGTGCCTTACTGCCATATGCATGGCTTGTTCGAGTGTAACCAAGTCCCCTCCTCTTCCCTCAGCCACCATTGAAGCCATCGAAGCCATCGAGACAGAAGCAAGGGATGGAGAAGGTAAATCCAGGACATGCATCTGGGCTTAGAAAGAGCTGTTGCACAGCCATGATCAACTCATGATTACACAAAGATAAAAGCAGTGTAGATGAATCACTGAGATGCACTGAGGTCTAGTAAAGGGCAAGGCAGATATCTGGGAACATGTTTAATGGTGCAGTTTGTAAATTCTTTTTAAAAAAGTCTCTGTATGTAGCAGAGTTCCAGGGGCAGCAGAGTGGCACAGGGGGTAGTGATATCTTCTTAGAACAACAAAGTCCTTTTCCTAGCCTTGGGCATATGAGTTTGCATGTTCTTCCGAATGTCAGCATCGGTTTCCTCCCACAGTCCAAAAATATGCATACTAGGCAAATTTGAGAAACCAAATTTCCCCTCCCCCGATATGTATAACATCAATAAAATCTTCAGCTTAATCCACACAGGGCCAACACCCAGGAATTCTGGGCGCAAAGGCAGTAGCAACCCTAGACAAGGCACCACTTCATTGTAGGCCACACACACTCGCACACACATACGCACAGTCAAAAACACATTCACACACTAAGGGTCACTTTAGAGACACCAATTTACCTAACACGCATGTTTTTGGAATGCAGGAGGAACCCGGAGCACCTATGCGGGGTCAACATGCAAACTCTAGACAGAAATGTCTTCCTGCTTCCACACCCAGAAAATGTCCCCTCTCCAGTAGCTAGATATTTAACTGTACCTCTTTTGTTTAAAAGTCAATGTGTCCACAGAGGGACTCTGGTCCTAAAGACAAACTAAATTACGAACTGATTCTTTAAGCTTTTTAAAACCACGCAAAAGGTCATGAAAATGGCTGTTTTTTTACCAAACCTGGAGTAAAATATGTAACATAAGCACAAATTTTTATTTTTAAACCTTGATTATATTGTGGTCAAAAATATTAGAATTTGTCCTCCTGGAACTTGGACAGAATTGGATGTCGATAATTAGGAAATTCACACTGAATGCATGACGTTTTGAGATGGTTTCCGACACAAACGCATGATTATTTAAGGTGCTATGTGTAAACACTGCATTTCTCATCCTCTCATGAGGCTACTGCGCGTAGCATAGCATGTTGTAACTGGAATGATCAGGAACTCCGAGCCAACCAGAGTGTGTTAGCCTCTACTACAACCTCTCGTTCTGTAAAGCGGACACATCTCAGTGGCTCACATGTGGAAAGGGAACTGATTGCGATTTCCTTTCCGGTCCTGTGTTTTTTGGGACAAGCAGAAGAAGAAAAAAAAGGTCCGGTAATTGAATACAAGCTATAGAAGGGAAATGAGTTATTTCCTGAGTAAAGATTTCTCAGCAGTGAAAGACTTTACACAACATTTATTTCTTTCTAACATGCTGTAGCGGAAGAAACTAAGATCGGCTCAGATAAAATAGTATTTATATGATATTTTTCATTTATATTCAGTACTGTGCCAATGTCTTAGGCACCATATGTATAAATGTTATTATAGATTCTGGATTATAAATTTATTTATTCATTCATTTGTTCATTTTCTATACCTTTGTAATCCTAGTTTAAGGGTCACTCTGGGCGCGAGTGCAGGAATAACCATAGCCAGGGTGCCAATCCATCATAGGGTGCACACACACTAATGGGCAATTCCGAGACACCAATTAATCTATCATGCATGTCTTTGGAATGCAAGAAAAAACTGGAATACCCAAAGATAACCCACACAAGCACACATGAAATCACTCCACCCGGGACTTAAACCCGGGACCTTTTTGCTCTGAGGCCACATCACTATCCACTGCGCCACCGTGCCGCCCCTATATTATGAAACCAGAACAAAAATATTTCACTACGAAAAGAGGTAACGCTTGTATGCCAGTGTAGATTGCCACATGCAACATTCAGTCATTCATTTTTTATACCTGTCTCATTCTAGTTTTAGTGTTCACGGGGAAGCCCGTGCCCACCAGGCAACTCTGGGCGCAAGGGCAGGAATGACCCAAGACAGGGCACCAATCCATCATAGGGTGTACTCACAATCACACCACACACAATCACAAGCTAACGGGCAATTTAGAGGCACCAATAAACCAGGAAAAACAAGGAGAACATGCAAACACGTCTTACCCAGGGCTTAAACCCGAGATGTTCTTGCCGTGACGCTACAGCACTATCCATTGCGCCACCGTTCCACATCCAACATGCAACATACTGTATTACATAATATTAGATTTTTTTTTCATTTTGATTACTTTGTTGATCCCTGTAGGGAAATAATTCTCTACATTTAAGCCATCCAGGGGTGAACACCCAGAGCAGTGTGCTGCCCCATTGAGGCGCATGGGGAGCAGTTAGGGTTTGGTGCCTTGCTCAATAGCACTTCAGCTATGAATTGCCTAGAGTAGGGGTCGAACGGGTATCAACATCTCAAGAAGAACTGTTTCATATACTCCAATTCCTGTGAATTTCTTAGACACATGCAAATACATGCTAAAAAATAAAGAAGCGTTCAGAATTTTTCTACAAATAAAGAAAATATTACATTGCAGTAAAGTTTAAAAAATTCCAAAGGAAGTGCTTGTTCTTTTCCTTTTTTCCCGTAAACAATGTTCCAAGATACAGTGTGTAGTGTTGTCATCTTGTTAAGACCCGGGTTTGATCCCTGTGAGGGACAACTTGGGAAATTTCTGTGTGGATTTTGCATGTTCTCCCAGTGCTCGTGCGGGATTTCTCTGGGTGCTCTGGTTTTCTCCTGCATTCCCAAGACATGCGTGATAGGATAATTGTTTTCTCTACAGTGGCCCTTAGTGTGTGAATGTGAGTGTGTGTTCTATGATGGATTAAAGCCCTGTCTAATGTTGTTCAAGCTCTTGAGCTCAGAGTTGCTGGGTGGGCACTGGCTGGCATGTGACCCATGTGGATTAATTAGAAGATGAATGAATGAATGAATGAAAACTAATATAAACAAGCTCAAGGACACATTACAAAGCATTACATACACATTTTGTACATCAAACAAGAAAAAAACATAATCAAACACAGAGCTACAAGAAGAAGAGCTATGAGAAGTGTTCAGGGTAAGAGATGTGTTTGAAGATGGGATTTAAAAGGAGAAAGGGAATACTATGAGTGGAGAGAAGGCGAGATGGAGTTCCAAAGGTGCTGGGCATCACAGCTGAAAGATGGCCACCCATTTTAGGCAGTCTGAACCAGGTCAGTGACAGAGCACCTGGAGACCTAAGACAGTGAGATGGGGCGTGGGTATTGAGTAGAGATGATAAATAGACTGGGGTCACACTGAAAAGTTCTTTATAGGTGCTTATATTTATTAAAATTTAGTTTGACTGCTAAATATAAGACTGATATCACTGATATGGTGTAGAGATGTTTCCTAGAATGAGATGTTTTGTTCAAATAGCCAGAGGAACATAAGTAACTATATAACATGTTATATAAAAAATCAAATGTTAGCAACGCGTTAGCGTCTGAGATTCTGGTGTTGATTGTGATCTGTGCCTCTCCACAGCCATCCGCGGCTTTTCTCCACAGCACAAGATTAGCAGCTTCGAGGAGGCTAAAGGTTTGGACCGCATCAATGAGCGCATGCCTCCCCGCAAAGATGGTGTCAACCACGTCGGCCACTCCATGGGCAAAATGAACATGTCTGAGGCCAACGGTACTGATGACAACAGTAACATCCAGTGATGCGGCGGCCACCTGCAGTGACCGCATGGCCAACCCCGTGCCACTGTTCTGCTGTGTGGCAGGATATCACCCAAACCTGAAAATTCTCAAGCCTCCTGTTACCAACCAAACCCAAATGACATATATGTATGCATACACTAATGCTATGTCAAATTAGGGAAGCAAACTATCTAATTTCAAATATGTCATGGATGTGGGTGGAAGGCAGCCGCTGCCTGTTTACTGTATGCGGGTCTCTCGCTGTTTGGGACGAGTTCTGCCGCTTTTTTGGGTGTGACGAACAGGGTAGGGGTAAGGGGTTTGCTTGGGAGGGGGGAGAGTAATGTCTGTCAAGGGCTGAACGTGGCTTTATCGATTCATTTCTGACTCCACTTATCCACCAAGTGGGCGGGGATTAGGGATTTAGATCTATCTCTTTAGCCTTATCCGTCGCAGCTCATCGGTGGGGGGAGGGGAAGGGGGGGTGTGGTGACCAGCCAGTTACCAATGCCACGCACACATTTAAATATTCATGATCGATGAGTTTTCTTCATGAGCCCATCACGTAATGAAATGATTGCACTGTTCGACACGTTTTGCTACTAGTATTAATGAACATGAAATTTGAAATGACGCAAAAATGAAATGTTTTTAAGAAAGGACATTAAAAAATAAAAGAAAAAATGTGTACATTTTATTACTTGCAATGCAATCTTACCTGAGTATTTTTATTTATTTATTACATTTTTTTTTTGTTTGGTAAGATGGCATAAAGCTGCGTAGGTATAAGGCGTAGGGGCGAGCTTGCGTATATTGGCCGCGGACTCATTAACCCTGTCGTCTCTTGCATATCATGAACACATGATGTTGGGGGACAGGGGGGGGAGGGATATGCATTTAGGGTTTGACCTTTGGCACCACCTACCTGATTGTTTTTCACCTGCCTGTAACCTGAGAGTGAATGCACATACTGTAGTATGTTTTGCAAGCTGAATGATCATATATATATATATATAGTATAAATATATAAGTATAAATATATACATATATAAATATATTATTAATAATAAATGATGGACATTTTACCGAGGACATTTTTTAACAGCATCTGTGGTATGGAACGCATCAATGCATGCAAATAAGTTCCTTGTTGATATGTGAAATGTTGTTATGTGTTTCAATATAGTAGATTTGAATAATTTCGCCTCTTCAGATTATATTTGTAAAGTACAACTTTGTTTTTTTTATATATCAATATAAAGTATATATATATATATATATTATTTTTTGTATTTTTTTCTTCTGTCATTTGTTTTTTTTTTATGTTATTTTGTTAGTTGCTTTTTTATTTTTGTATTGTTTTTATTGGTTCGCTGTACAGGCACCGATGCTCTTTTTGAGGTGTTAATCCTTCGTGGGTTTATTTATTTATTTATTTTTTACATTTTTGTTCAGTTGGTGTAAAGAATGTGTTCAATAGTGTGAATGAACATACTACTCAGTGAAGAGCAACATTCGGGCTGCCAAAGCATGATCGCATGGTTTATTCACACGTAAACAAAATTGGACACGCTGAAAATCCTGTGTGTCTCCTTGAAGGAAAACTATATTCTCATTATAATTCTTGATGATATCCTTATACTTCTTATTCTTACAGTTAAGCTTACACTTCTTTTCTCCACTGTTTTCTCATCCTTGTTTGGTCCAGATGTGGTCACTTCAGAGGAGGAGTTTAATGGATTTTAACTTGTGTCTATTTTTCTCTTGCGGTTTTCTCTCGAGCTAGGTTTTGCCATTTGACTTCCTAACTGATAACACACATTGTAAGCATGCCCTATGGGACAAATCACTTTTTTTACTCTTGAATAAAATATGCATGAAGCACTGTGTCTGTCTCAATTCTATCCCTGTGTTGTTGGCTTTGTGAATCTAAAGCCTTAACGTTTGCGGTGGTGCCGTACCTGTAGAGACAAGTACGGCTGGACACAGCCGTATTCGGTACCTCAGTCATTAAAATATTTTTTTTTTTTTACCTTTTTACTATAGAATATTGTTGCAAAGTAGTTTAAGAAGTTTATAAAAAGATTTACTTGACACTGCCAATAAAAACTCCCGGAGTTGGGATCTGAAGTGAAATTGATACATTTTGCCACTATGTTCTCACACAGCAGAACTGGTCCTCTGCATTTAACCCATCCGTGCAGTGAAACACACAAATACACACACAGGTGAAGTGAGCACACGTGCCCGG
>JAOUQT010000018.1:6716216-6730066 GCA_025769995.1 Xyliphius kryptos
TATAAGTTCAGAATAGTATTTCGTCTTAGCTGAGTTAAGCATGTGTTTATACTCAGTCATACTGTCCTTCCATGCAAGTATTTGAAAACCTGCCAATCAGCAAAAATTCTGGCCTCAAAGACCTGTTGGTCCACCTCTAAAAACTCCACCTCCACTCCACTAATTATTCTAAATTAGAAGCACCTGTTTGAGGACGTTAGCTGCATCAAGACATCTGTCCACCTTACACAATCAGTAAGACTTCAACTACTAACATGGCTAAGACCAACGAGCTGTCCAAAGACACCAGAGACAAAATTGTTGACCTCCACAAAGCTGGAAAGGGCTATGGGGCAATTGCCAATTAGCTTGGTGAAAAAAAAAACAACTTTTGGAGTAATTATTAGAAAATCGGACTGGGGCTCTACGCAAGATCTCACCTTGTGGCGCATCACTGATCCTAAGAAAGGTGAGGAATCGGCCCAGAACTACACGGCAGGAGCTGGTCAATAACCTGAAGATAGCCGGCACCACTGTTACCAAGGTTATTCTGGGTAATAAACTAAGACATTATAGTTTAAAGTAATGCATGGCATGGAAGGTTCCCCTGCTTAAATCAGCACACTTCCTGACCCATCTTAAGTTTGCCCATAACCATTTGGATGATCCAGAGGAGTCAGAGAAGAAAGTTCTGTGGTCAGATGAGACCAAAATAGAACGTTTTGGCCTTAATTCCACTTGCGGACACGAACAGGGAAAACGAGTATAAATAACGGGCAGGTGAGACACGTGACGGATTAATCACAGCTGAAGATAATGACACGACATCAAACTGAAACAAGGACCAATTAATCAAATTAAGTGGCATGATGCGCAGACAGGACAAGACTAGGGAATAAACAGAAAATGAAACATAAGACGTTGCAGGCCTTACATTCTCTCACAGTGGACATGCACCTAAGATGAAAATTTCAGACCCCTCCATGATTACTAAGTGGAAGAAGTTGCAGTGTGATCAAATACTTATTTTTCTCATTGTATATGCTATTTAAAAATAATGTGGAAAACATCTTTGTAAACAAAGTTTTTGTAAAAAAAATGTAAAGAAGTGATCGTAAAACTATATGCAGCTGAGAATATACAAAGCTCTTTTTTATAGATTTTCTCTCACAACTACTCTCAGTTATGGATTTAGGTCTAGGCAGCACTATAAAAATAGACTACAACAACCAAAGTGTATAATTTATACACACTATATCACTCCTTATTTATGTGTCTTAAGCTGTTTTATAAAACGGGTAGTTCCGGTCCTTAAATCTGATTGGCTGAGTTTGTTTGTCCAGTCATGAGATTATTGTTTTTTATTATAGTAACCATTTTATAAAAGCAATAAGGCACTGGAGGTTGTGCATTTTTGTGAATAATTAATGGAAAAAAGGTGTTACTGTACTCCGCTTCGCATCGGGCCTATTTATACCTCTTTCTTGTGATTTATTCACAACAATGCATGCCCCCTCGAGTGCCTTATCACTATAATATATATACATACAGAACATACTGTTTTAGCTTTTACACACAATCTATTAGTCTTCATAAGATTCATTTGATACTGGTTTCATGCTTAAATACTGGATGATTGTTCTGACACAGATACAGGATGTACAGAAAGAGTCAGACCACTGGCTTCCCCTCACTAATCACCATCTTCTCTGCACCAAATTACCTTGATGTTTACAATAACAAAGGTGGGTAACACGTACAGTATAAATTTAATAATAATGTGTTGGACATGAAGTTGCATGTCATGTAATATTTGATACACTGCAATGTGTGACTGTCACATTGATTGACTTGTCAAGTGTCTGAACTTCTCTATTCTGATTAATGGTGGTCAATGGCTTAAGACTTTACAGCACCATCTAGTGGACGTTTTTTTAAAACACATTACGAGATTTCAAAATGGCCTGGCGTGTACTTTGTTAAATCAACTATTACTTTAAGTTAACACTGAAATAAAAAAAAAACGTTTGGGTTGTGTTTAATGTAAATAACTTTCCATTTTAGGTACATTTCGCATTTCATGTTGTGTTAGCGTATTATGCATAAACACTCAATTGTGTGTTCATTAAGTCTCATTTAAATTAATCTTTAGTTAGTTTTGTAATTAACATTTCCACTCTACACATAAATAACATACAATATTTTAAATTCCACATGCTTACTCTTAAATAAACACATTTGGAAGTTAAAATACCTAAAACACAAGTACGAATGAAACTCCATGAACTCTTAAAACTCTTAAGCTTAATCCTCTATTAGGGTCGTGGGGAGGGTTCCCCATGCCCATTCAGGGGAAAACATTTCGGGCGCTGGGCAGATACACCCAAGACAGGGCACCAATCTATCGCTGGGCATACACTCATTCACACAGACTATATAAGTGTACTCCACTCCACGTCATGCTATTATACATACTCTGTTAGCTTTTACACACATTTATTAAGTCTAATCTGAAATTGAACTTTATTTAGTTAAGTAACATTTACCCTCTACACATATATAACATAGAAAAATTCAGAATTTCATATGCGTACTCTAAAATACACACTTTTGGAGGTTTACATTAAATGGACCCAAAAGACCAGTAGAAATGAAACTCCATTAATAAAAGAATGTGTTAAGCAGTTCATTAATTAATTCATTCATTCATTCATTATCTTTCGCCTAATCGTCTATTTGGGTTGTGGGGGGTTTCCTCATGCCCATCCAGCGGAAAACATTTAGGGCACTGGGCAATACACCCAGGACAAGGCACCAATCTATCGCTGGGTGCACACGACCTCACAGTCAGACTATATGAGGCAATTTACAACAGCCAATTTACCTTGAATATGTATTTGGACTGTGGGAGGAAACATGCGCAGACGGGGTGAACATGGAAACTCCACCAAGAATGGGATTAAAACCTATATCCCCAGCGCTGACAGGTGAACGTGCTAACCACTAAATAGTTTATAAATTTGTATCAGGTCTGTGGAGTTTAACAGTAAATTATTGCAGCGCATGTAAATTGCTTTATAACTATAAATGTAAATCTGTTCGTTGTTTAAACATGTTACTGATTGGTCAGCAAATCAATCATGAACAAAACAGCTTTTTTGGATTATGCAACTACAACTACTGTATGTAATGCATATGCTCTCATTTTAGCGGCTGTCCTGAAGTATGAGAATAATGTGATGAACATACGACAGTTTAACTGCTCCCCTCATCCCTACTGGCTGCCAAACTTTATGGATGTGTTTACTTGGTCTCTGCCATTTGTTGGAGAAAAGGGTAGGTTTGTTATTTGTCCCTGTTTGTCAAAAGCTATCAGGAGCACAAGAGATAACTAAATCCGTAACTTAAGCTCTTGGATAAATGGCATCGGACATTTAATTATATTAGAAATAAATAGCTCCTATGGTAACCATCTTTATAAGACATTTGGATTTTAGCTCAGTAATGGGTATGGTTCATAAATCACAACTTTTTTTTAAATTACACCATTTTCTTATCTGTGAAATAATGCGCACACTTTATATTTAGATTAAATTATTAAAAGCCTAATGTTATCAATGCTGTCACTACTATTTACCATTTGCATTTTAAAATGTATACAGTGAATATAATGCCACATCCAATAATTAAAAGTCAATTTTATTCCTGGTTGATATAAAATTATTCATAAGATATTTGTGATTTACTTAATAAATATATAATACTATCCATACTTAATGATGCTACTAAAAGATATGGAGGTATTGACAGATTCATGTACAAACATGTTATGTTTATCATCTGATTGATTACCTCACCAAAATTTAGATTTTGCAGGCCTTCAGGTACTTCCACTCTGTAATGTTCTAATTTAGCCCGATTCCTTCTCTTTCAGTTACCGAGATGCTGGTGAACGTTTTGAGCATTTGCTCTGATGACGAGCTAATGAACGATGGAGATGAGATCTTTGATGGTGAGATGTGGCTGTGGATGTGGCTATTATCCAAACAATTTTCTGCTATTTTCTATTTCTTTTGATGCTTTCATCTTCTCTCGGCATTTGTAACTGCAGTGCAACCTCTGCTGTTGTTTTTTGAAACAATATAATGGCGTACTTGCTGTCCGCAATCTGTGCATTGACTGATCTCTCCATGACTCTTTTCTCTAAACTGTTTTGTTCAATCACAGCCAACGCTGCAGCCGCAAGAAAAGAGGTGATCAGGAACAAGATCCGTGCCATCGGCAAGATGGCCAAGATGTTTTCAGTACTCAGGTATGAGTGGATTTTTACAAAGACATAGCTTATTTTCTCAGATTATTAAAATGTTTTTAGTCCAACATATTATACATTTGTGAGAAAACAAATCTGTTTATTAAACAATGAAAATATTGTTTAATAAACCTATAATAAATAAATATATCACTCATTAATTAATTTGATTTGTTTATTGCACACATCTGTATTTAAGGATGACTGAATATGGTTTTCATGGTAACTCTTCTTAAGTAGGTAATTTTTGTGCTTGTTAACGTTCTGGACATACAAAGACAATAACCCACCCCTTAGTTTTAATCCTTCAAAGGTTTATTTTAGTTTATTTTAAAGTGTATTATATTTTCACTGTTGCTAGGTTCTGTATGTACAAAAAATTATACTATGTTTTATTGTAGGAAAAATGCTTTATAATTCATTTTAAATGGAATTGAACTATAGTGGTGAATGTAGTTATTTTGGGAAATAACAGTAAATAAGGGCTCCTGTCTCTATATCTGCTTTTTACAGAGAGGAGAGTGAGAATGTGCTGACTCTGAAAGGGTTGACCCCGACAGGCATGCTGCCAAGTGGAGTGCTTTCTGGGGGCAAGCAAACTCTGCAGAGTGGTGAGCATACGGGCACATACAGGGCTCTTGTCTGTATTTTCTGTCTTTTTTCCCCCCTTTTCCCTGTCTCTGTCTCTTCCACCTGTCTCTCCATCTGTCCCTTTCTGAATCCTCTGACAGACTCCAGGCTTTGGGGTTTGGCCTCTATCTGTGCCATCAGTCACCCCAAAGCCTGGACAACAGTGGGTTGGTTTCCCCACAGTGGGTAAACTGGAGTGAGGTGAGTGAGTGCCTGTGAGTCAGGACCGGGTTTAGGATGGTCAGGTGTTCAACTGTACGCATGCATTTGTGTCTGAGGGGTTGAATGCCTCTGTATTCCATAGTCTGGTTGGTGTGCACGCATCCTGCAGGCTCATCACTGCAACAAGGCCTGCCTTATTGCTGTTTGTTTGCATGGCTTGTTTGAGTGTAACCGCCTACCCTCCTCTGCCCTCAGCCACCATCGAAGCCATCGAAGCCATCGAGACAGAAGCAGATGATGGAGAAGGTAAATCCAGGACATGTGTTTGGGCTTAGTATCGAGCAACAACAAATGAGGAAGTTATGTAGCCGAGGAATGGAACGATGCAATGAGGTCAATTTGAAGAGGATTAGTTTTACATGCGCTTAACATTCTATAAACACACAATTTCAGATGTTGGCCCATTGCACAAGGAGAGTGAAACCAAATATCCCACACTATTTTGAAGCCTCTAGTTTAAAATAAACAGTAAAATACTCACAATACCAAAAATGTGCTTTGTCTATAGATTTAAGCACTTTTGATACAGAAGCAATTTAAAGTGCTTTACAAAGTAGTAAAAAATCATAAAAGCCATTTAAAATAGTAAAAATAGTGCATTAAAAATATTATTTAAAATAAATAAATTAGCATAATAAAAGAAAAATACATAAAATAGTAAAGGTAAAGATGAATAGGAGAATAAAAACAAAAAATAAGGAGAAAATATTGGGTAATTCAGTCTATGCTGCAAGCTCAAACAGGAATGTTTGGATTTAAAAGTGTCTAAAGTTGGGGTTCTTCTAATGTTGGACCTGACTGGTATCCAGTGTAAGGACTTAAGTATAAGGTCATGTGATTAAATAGAATCCAGAACCCAACCCTATTTTTTTTTCTCTACCTAATTTTGTTACATGTTTAATGGCACTTTCACGTTCTATAATGTAGGTGCATTGCTTAAGTCAAGTTCTTTGTAGTAAATATTTCATAACTTTAATTAACCCCAATATTTGATTCTAACTTATAGATTAATATGAAACAAGTTTAATAATTTCCAAAAACATTTACATTATGTGACAATATGTTTTAGAGACTGAGACAGGGAGATGTGGGTCCACACCAAAGCAAATCCTGTAATATAGACATTACAAGGTTCAAATATAAAGTAAATGGAATTTGTTAAGATTTAAGATTCTGCTTAAAACATTAATTACAAACATTTGAACTTCTTTATCAAGATCACCAATTATTCCACAATTGAGGAATATTAATAATAAATACTATTAAATAATAGTATTTTGTATAACATTTTAAAATTCATAATACAGTAATTTAAGTTGTTAAATGTATGTATTTATGTGGTGTTTATTTTTATTTTTTTTACTATAAATGAAATAACTACACTATATAAATGTAGGTGCATTGCTTAGGTCAAGATCTTTGTAGTGGAATTAGTTATTTTATAATTTTACTAAACCCAATGGTGCATTATTTTATTAAGATCACCAATTATTCTGAAATTGAGGAAACCTAGTATTAGTTATACATTTTATTATTCATTCATTCATTATTCTCCACGTAATCCTCTTCAAGGGTCCCATGTGGGGGTTTCCCATGCCCATCCAGGGAAGCATGTCTCATATGCTTGCTGATACAAAGCACTTTATGCTTTGGCATATTTTTGGCTTCCAAAAATATTTTTGGCTTTAAAATGTAGGTGCATTGCTTAAGTCAAGCTTAGTATTTCATAATTTTACCCAATCATGCAATTCTCTAACTTATAGATTAAACAAAGTAAAGTAAAGCGGGTTTGTTAAAGTTTAAGATTCTGCTTAGAAACATTGATTGCAAACCTTTCGAATTTTTTTTCAAGATCACCAATTATCTGGTAATTGGGGATAATAAAAACATTTTATTAAGGCAGTTAAATCCATATATTTATGCATAATATTGTGTGTATAATTCATACAGATTTACTATATAATATTTAGAAATCGCTTATTGTCCTTCAGTAACTACATTGTAAAAAAAACTAATCCTGTTCAAATTGAACTTAAGGGCAAAGCAGATATCTGCATTAAGCTTAAAGCTTTTTAGTGATTGGTCTATTTTTTATTGGGTTTTTTTCTCTGTTAATTTAAGATGAATATATAAGAATATAAATATTCTTGTTGATACTAAGCACCTTATGCTTTTGGCATATTTGTGTTAAAAGCACAAGTGTATGGATCGGATTTTGTTTTGACATCGTCTTATTGTATTTGATTATAATCCTAATATTAATAATATCAAATGATATTTAAGTTATCTATACCAGATATGTACAGTGCCCTTATTCAAAAATAACAGCATAGTAAAGTAACAACATAATTAAGAATGCATTATGGTTTGAGTTGGTGTCTAACACAGAGGCATGATTACTTGAGTTGGTTTGTTGAGTGCTGCATTTTTCTCATTCTCTCATGAGGCATGTGGTAACTCTCAGGAACTTCCAGCCAAGCAGAACGTGTTAGCCTCCTCCACAACCTCTCACGCCACAAAGTGTGCTCACCCAAAAGACTCACATTAGAATTTGGGTTGTTACTTCCTCTTATTGTAGTGTCTATTGACATGAGCAGGGAAGGAAAGCCTTCTATTTTATTGTGATATAAGTAAAAATATTTTGCATATTCAGATAAGAATTGTTTGCAGACTTAATAGTTATGTAATTATTAAATTTTAGAAGTGTGTATAAGTATCTATAACAATCTCTCACCAGACTGTATGAATTGCTTTACAGGTTTTAAAGTTTTAACATTTAGTCTTTTGAAAAGTATGTTATTTACGCAGCCTTATGTCTAAATATTTCTTTTCTTTTTTTTCTATTTATTTCCCATTTAAAGATGTTACTCACTCACGCATCTCTAATTCTCCCACTTCCAAAGTACCTATGAGGCTAAAATTTGGTGATTGCCTATCATGTCCTTGAAAAATCAAATACGTTCTCACTTTCCTCCATTTGATTGTTCGCTATCACCATGGAATGCCAGACTCCTCCAGTGTCACATCAGGGGCCTTGCTGAGTACCTACAAGGTTGAAATTTGGCATTGTGATTCTCTGTCATGTCCTGGCATAAACTAATGGGTTCTCGCTTTCCTAAATTCAATTGTTCATTCATTGTCACCATCGAACCAGAACCTTGGATGGATTGGGGTCACAAACCTCACTCTATAATAGTATGTTCATTGAACATATACGGACTCCAAAGCCATCACTCATTCAAAAGGAAAGGACATTTCAACTTTCATGTTGTTACCAAGTTCTCCACCGTTGTGAAGCGTGGGTATTCTGCTAGTATAGAATATTTTTTAAAAATGCCACAATGCATTTCTGTTTCACCTGCAAATTTTGTACATATTCAAGTCAAAAATGCTATGTAGTCCCCCTTCTATATCATCACAGATATTGGCGGTTGCATCATTCATTTTTGGGATAAAGAAGTAAAAGTAGTTTTCTCAATTCCTCATGCTGCCAGAACCACTTATTAATAATTTAGATTGCTAAACTTTAATATGCTTGTTCTGGAACATGACCTTAATTTGAAGAAGCTGATTATTCAGTACATTCAGTTATTCAGTTAGTTAGAACTGACCCACACCATATCATAACGCTCCCTACTCTTTACATAGGCCTTTTTGGTTTGTTTGTTTTTGTCTGAGCTAGATATATTTTACTTAATTACCGTAAAGGGGACTTCACAATGCATTTATAAATATGTGAAGAGTTCATCTTTGATTAAAAAAAGTATTTTATGTACAGCAATTTATTCTACCATCTCTAACAGTAAGACTTAAGTAAATTTTTGCCGCTCATTGTGCTCTGTGCTCCTTTGCAGCCATCCGTGGCTTTTCTCCACAGCACAAGATCAGCAGCTTCGAGGAAGCTAAAGGTCTGGACCGTATCAACGAGCGCATGCCTCCTCGTAAGGATGGTGTCAATCATGTGGGTCACTCCATGGGCAAAATGAACATGTCCGAGGCCAACGGCACTGACGACAACAGCAACATCCAGTGATATGGCGGCAAATTGCTTTGCCTGCATGCCCGTGCTCGTGCCCGTGCCACTACTCTGCTGTGGGGCAGGATATCGCCAAACCTAAAAATTTAAGGTCTCTTGATACCAACCAAACCCAGACAACCTAAGTAACTCTACATATGCATTCACAACTGCTCCAATGTCAAATTAGAGAAGAAAACAATCCAAGTTGAAATCCTAAATAAAAGTGGGTGAAGGGCAGTTGCTCTTTTCCGCTGCCACGTTATGATGCAGGTCTTTCGCCATTTAGGCAAAGCTCTGCTGCTCTTTAGGGTGTAAAGAACAGGGTAGGGAGGGTGGAAGGGTAGTATGGGTTTTGCTGGGGAGGACGGGTCATGTCAGTCAAGGGCTGGAGGTGTCTTAATGAATTCCTCACTCCACCCATTCACCAATTGGGCGAGGACTATGGAATTAGAAATCTCTCCTAAGCCTGATCCATCGCAGCTCATTGGTTTGGGTGACCAACTAATACCAATGCCACGCACACATGAGTTTCCTTCATGAGCCCATCTCATTTTAAAATTTAATGATCATACTGTTTTGACGTTTTGCTACTAGTATTATTGAAATTTAAAATAAAGAAAATTGAAACGTTTGTAAGAAAGGACATTTAAAGTGAAAAAAAAATGTAAATTTTATTACATGCAATGCAATCTTACCTAAGTATTTTTATTTACTGATTTTTTTTTGTTGTTGTTTTTTAATTTGGTAAGATGCCATTAAGCCAGGTGGGTGTAATAAGCTTGCGTATGTTGGCTGTGGAATCATTAAGCATAGCATCTGTTTTGTGGTATAAACACAAACGCTAATGATGCAGGGGGGCATGCAGTGGGACTTTGAATTTTGGCACAACCTACCTGATTGTTTCTCACCTGCCTGCAACGTAAGAGAGAATGCACATAGTATGTTTCGCAAATAAATGATAAATATATATATGAAACTATACATATATAAATATTACTAAATGATATTTATATATTACTATACTATATTATTAATGATAATGATGGACAATATCGAGGTAAATTTTAACAGCATCCATGGTATGGAACGCATCAGTGCATGCAAATAAGTTCCTTATTGATATGTGAAATTATAATTGTGATGTGTTTCAATATAGTAGATTTGAATTATTTCCCTTATTAGATTATATTTGTAAAATTCAGCTTTTTTTAAATATATACAGTATATATATGATTTTTTGTAATCTTTTTTTCTGTCTTTTTTTATTATCATTATTATTGTTTGTATCAGCGTTATTATGTCATGGTTGATTTTATTTTAGTATTGTTTTGCTGTACAGGCACTGGCGCTCTTTTTTTTTCTTTTTTTTTTTTTTTGAGGTGTAAAGCCTTTTGTGTTTTTCTTTACCTGTTCATTTGGTGTAAAGAAGTTGTTCAATAGTGTGAATGAACATATTACTCATTGAAAAGCAACATTCAGGCTGCCAAAGCATGATCGCATGGTTTATTCACATATACGAATTGGACACACTGAAAATCTCGTGTCTCACTTTGAAGGAAACTATATTCTCATTCTAATTCTTGATAATATCCTTATTCTTATTCTTACAATTAAGCTTACGAATCTTTTTTTCCACTGTTTTCTGATCCTTGTTTGGTCCAGACGTGGCTTTATTTCAAAGAAGGAGTTTAATGGATTTTAACTTGTGACTAATTTTTCTTGCAATTTTCTCTTGGACTAAGTTTTGGCATTTGACTTCCTAAATGATGACACACATTGTAAGCATGCCCTATGGGACAAATCACTTTTTTTTACTCTTGAATAAAATATGCATGAACTACAGTGTCTATTGCATTTCTGTCCGGGAACATGGAAAGAAAAAAAAGTAAAGAGACAAGTTTACACTTCAATATAAAAACATCTAATTCACAGTGACATATAAACTCTATAAAACAATTATGGAAACATGAATATGAGAACCTGCTGAATGACAGCTTTATAACCTGTGTTTTAACCAAATGCCAAATTAACATTCTATGTGCATTTGCTTTTTTTTGGAAAATGTTTGCTCTGATTACCATATATATGTATAAACACTTCATACAAGTTCAAATTTTAATTTTATTTTTTTGCCATCACAGATTCAGGTTTAAAGGGTGTTTGCTATGGCAGCACATTATTTTTACCTGAATAAAATCTGTGTATCTGATGAATAGTTTTTACTAAAAATGTAGTAGGTCAAATCTAAACACCTACAGTATAATAACCTTTGACAAATAATAATAATAATGTTGAAGAAAGCCGCTAATGTTCAATTTTACTTAAATACAGTACTTACCTACAGTGGAAGAGGGTTATTTTCCAGAAGAACAAGACATCTGCTTCCTGCTATTCTTACACAGGAAGCTGGAACATGGTCATGGTTCTCCTGCCTTTCCCTTAATCCAGGATGGGGCACACATACACAGAGTTACAGTTACAAGGACACAGCTATACTATATACCAGATTACTTTTCATCACATCCTCTTTACAGGATAGAACATCTCAAAATTGAGATTCTAATTTAGAAACTTTGTCAAAGCCTTCATATGATATAGACACAAACATCTTTGGATGAAACTATGGCATTTGTTTTATATCCTTTTTTTGTCTGCTGTATGTGTCCATTACTTCTATTCGCAGGTAAGTCTTATCTATATTTCACTCTAGAGGCTATACAAAGTTAGCAACACATTTTACACGTTTTGCTATATAACAACATATATATATTAAAAGAAAACAGTTTTTAAAGGAGTTTCTCATATTGTCAAATGTGTTTTAAAGCAAGATATGAGACAGATGTTACTTAATCATACTATTTAGTGACTATTTATAAAACATTAGAATTACTACTGTGCATTTACAATGCAATACATAGTATTTTTGATTAAAGAGATAGCTATAGATTTGAGGGCGGAACGGCAGCTTAGTTGTGTGCACGTTTGCGGTTCACGGTTCGAATCTCGATCTGAGTGTGTGCCCAGCCATGGGTTGGCACCCTGTCCTGGGTGTATCTGCCCTGCACCCGAGATGTTCTCCCCTGGATGCGCATGGGGTACCCCACCGTGACCCTAGTAGAGGAATAATCAGAAGATAATGGATGGATCTAGATTTGTAACATTATTATAGAAATACATCCAAACAATTCCTGTCTTTTTACTCTTCATGTGATGCGTAAATTGAAAAGTATATTTTATTTCCACAAAATATTATTTAAAAATAATAGCTAATAACCTCATTTAGTTTCAGTTTTTACCTAACTGCATTAAATTTTCAGGCAGTTTTCTCTGGTCAGGATTTAAACAATACATGTGTGGACATGATCCATACAGTTTGTGATTAATAATTGTTTTTTTAAGTTACAAACATTATGTATGTTGCAGGGCAAACTACATCTGGCAGTCAAATATTAACTTTCACACCTCATACCAACATTAACTACACACCAGACCTGGGCCTTGATTTTTCCTCTTATGTGAACGGTATGGTTTTTGTTTTATCTTTTAATAAAAAAGATTTTATTATTTATTTTAAAAGCTTTATTTAGTTGAAGTTGTATTTTAAAGTTTGTATTTTATAATAAATTAATATTTTTTTCACCAAAAACTGACTTTTATTCTATATTCCTATATTTTTGCATTTTTATTTTTTATTAAAAAAAGTTATATTATAATATTATTTTACAAATATGGCTTTGAACATCACAATATCTTCATTCCTAATTTCTTAAATGTTTTTTTTTCTCCCCGTGATAAATCATCTGTCCCCAAAAAGTACTACTCTCTATGCAGAGTTCATTTTAAACACTATTAAAAACATTATTTTTTTCATGTCAGGAAATACAACTCAGGTGTCAGATTCCAGTCTTACTATGTTAGCTTTTGGTAAGTTTATTGTACAGTTAAAATTATTTTTCAGTGCTGTCACATTCATAACTAATGACTTTAACTTCAGTGTGTTGCTTTCCTTCAGGTGTGATTGGCTTCATTCTTATTTTGATCATCACTATGGTGATTTTGGTAACAACTGTTAGCCTCAAGGGAAACAGTCATAGTACAAAGGATGAGGGTGAGCTCCAAGTATTTTTGTGTGTAATTCAATGCAAATATTCAAAATATCAAAAAAATGTACATGTATCTATTTGCATTTTAGGTGTTAAAGGTCATGAAAGGTATGCATTTTAAATAGCTTAATCAATTATAATACGTTTTGTGCAAATATTAATATATTATTATTATTATTATTATTATTATTATTTCCTCAGCCATATAAAGGACACTGAAAAGAGAGAAAGCATCATGTTGGTCTCCATGAGGACATTAAATACAGACAGTGGTAAACTTTAGTTTGATACAACTTTCCCCAAAGACATGTTTTACCAATGTTCAAGCAATTAATTGCTTTTTGATACCATATGTATAATCCAAGTGGTTAAAGTTATTGCTTTAACCTATGTGACCAAATCCCAGGAAAAAGAGTGCCCATTGTAATGGAAACTCAATACACTGATCAAAAAAATAAAGGAAACGCTTAAACAACACAATGTAACTTCCAGACCTCCATGGGATCATTTTTATTTACATTTTGATAATTTTTATGTTATTTTGTTCTCAATGCATTCCACTATCTACTACATAAAGATTTTCAACTGA
>JAOUQT010000018.1:6991672-7009882 GCA_025769995.1 Xyliphius kryptos
GAATTACTTTTTTATGTTTACTGAAGAATAATATCCCATTATAAATTGAATTAAATATATAATTTGAATATATTTGGGAAAAAATATATTTTTTGAAAAAATTATCTATTTTGAAAATAAATTAACTGGAAAAATGCTTATTATTCATTCAAATTCATTGTTGATTTCACTTCACTTGTTTATGAAGGCTAGCAACAAATAACCTGACTTTAACAAAAATAGATTAATAATAAGCAAAGTTTGGCATACGTTCACTATACAGTAGTGAGATGTTGGAAACTGTCAGGTATAAAGATGTGATTGCAATCTGAATTTATTCTCCACATTTCAACATTTGAGCACCAGGATAGGCACCAACAATGTGACCCCAATTAGTATAAGTGAACATTCAAACAAATAAAATATCGAATTCGACCAAAAGAGCTCAAATTGTTTTAAAATTTATTTATGAAATTGATTTATTTAAGGTTTTATAAGTTAAATAAAAAATATTAATGTAGCATCACTGGCTACTTTTCCCTAGACGGGTCCTCTCTCTTGGCCTATGGAGAGAAAGAAAAAAATATTTTGGTTCTCCTGTATGTCCTAGATGTACAGTACAGTGCAACTGTATATGTCTACATACCAATACCAAAACAATACAATCGGGGGGCAATTCATATTTTCAATTTATCTTTGTTGGAAACATAGGAGTGAACCCACTTAAGTACAGGGAGAAAATTCCGACTCCACACAGAAAGAACCCTTTTTCTTTCCAACTGGGAATTGGATCCTGGTCTCTTCTGCTGTGAGGCTGAAGTAATAATGGCTGCATCATTGTGCTCTTGCACAAACTGTACTTTATGAAGAATTTCAACCCCTGTTTAAGTCAGTGAAGCATTAAAACTGTATTTCTAAAAAAACAAATACATAAGGCATTGAATTGGGCAAAAACTGAAAGTCTTTTACATTTAGATTAATCAGAGCTTCATTTTATTTGGTCTGCTTAATGAATATAGTTGTCATTTCAGTCCAATCAACAGTTCAATACCTATCAGTGCATGAAAGTCCACAGTGTGTTAATCGGAGTAACAAATCATGTTTTTTACATTTAGCTGTTTCTACGCTGCTTTAACTGTTTAGCAACCTGTGTAATTAATTAAACTCAATGATGATTCTTTTGTTTATAAGACAGTGAGTTTGGAGAACAAGATCAGATTGAAAAGAATATTCTCTGAGTTGAAATTCACCCTGATCCCTGACAACTAATTTAGTAGGAGGAAATACAGTACTTACAATAGGACAAATGTTTTTTAAGAAAAAAGGCAAAATCTGATTGTTATTGTATGCAGATGCACTCCCTCAATGTAACAGCTTAAAATTAGCATTTGAGCCAACAAACCATATAAAATGACCTGTTCTGTGACAGACAACATGGCCTTTTGTACACTCCTACAGCTACGTAGCTGCTTAAACTTCTTGCTCTTCTTTTGTTTGGTTTCTCTAGAAGTCCTTTGTTTCGTCACATTGCAGATTTTTCAGAGGACTTTTTCTTCCTTTGTTTCTCTTTACAGTTGTGTCTTAAAAATTAGCATCCTTGTTTTATTTTTCTTGAAAATCTCTTAAACTGGCATGCAGAATGGATGCGTCTATTTACTGAAAGGCAATTGCTTTGTAAGAGCAAAGACATTACCCTGTAAATGAAGGCTTCTTCTAGTCCAGTAAAGATTACTGGTTATAAAAAGGTAAGGGGAAAACACAGTTCCCCTCACGGAATGCTTTAAATCTTACATTGTTACTCAGCAATTGTCTTCCTAAAGATAACCTGCTTTGGCTTCCAAATGTTTTCTTTTCTTAGTGACGTGTTGGCTGAAGACTTGCAAAACACATTATATAAGCGTTACTTGTTGTCATTCGATCCTGAAACCTGAATCCAGTTGGAATCCAAAGTGTTACAGGTTGCATTGTGGCTTCTTTTATCTGTGCATTATAAAGTGCTCAGCATGGTCAGGAAAAATGGTTCCTAATGTCGTTCGGGCTAGAATCGTTGTCTTACAGTCGGATCCCCCCTTTGAGAAGTCCTTGATCTCAGTTTGGTCCACAAACCGTGTATGAAGTGTCCAGAAACTTGCATGAATAATAACACATTTTTGCATGTCTGAGTGTTTTCTACCTGAATCCTGTTTGCTTTATATTTCTTTTATTTCGGAGGCTATACACAACTAGGTTATGTAGATTTCTTTACTTTGTAGTTCTGTAAATGTGTATCTATGTATTTGTTTGTGTTTGACTGCAAATGAATAAATGAGCGAGTCTGTTGTACCTGTGCACACAAGGTCCTGATTTAATTGCTTTGCATGGATTTGGCTCTGTGAATATTTTAACCAGAGTTGCAAATACATCTTATTGTCGAAAACAAATTGCTTCATTTAACACAACCGTGTGGAATAACAGATTTTTATATGGTGGAGCTAGTTGTGTTGGTGCTACAGAGCGATGTAGCCAGGCTTTTTCTTATTTTTGGCATCTTTATCATAAATAGATTCTTATGGGGATTTACAGTACCTAACTACCTCAAATTACACATAAATAATAATGAATCTGCTTCAAGTGGTCAAGTCTGTGTTGTATCACTGAACAAGGTGTATTCCTATCTGTCCGCCATAGTTTTCATAGTCCACAATGAGTTCACCTGGACAGCACCAGATTAACCTGTAGGCAGTGTTACAGTGATCCATCCATTCATTATCTTACACTTATTCCTTTTCTAGGGTCACTGTGGGGTTTCCCATGCCTACACAAGGGAGAACATCTCGGGAGCTGGGCAGATACTCCCAGGACAGGGTTCCAATCCATCGCTGGGCACACTCATTTGCACATCCACACACACAAACTCACACTATACGGGGCAATTTGGAGCATTTAATTTACCTGAATTAATGAGCGAGATGAACATAACGTATGTATGTATGTATATTATATTTTGTGTTCACACTGAAAAGGTCCATTTAGTTAACAATTTAAAGTCTTTTATTTTTCGATGAAGGTAAACAGATGCCATGATACAAATATTTAATGTGAAATGACATTTAATTATTTTTACCCAGATGCCTAACATAATTAATCTTTGTAAATAATTTACAAAAAAACATTTTGGGAGTGCAAGTAAACCATTATACTTAATTTACTATCTGTTAAATCAGGACCTGTGTGTATGTGTAGGATGTAGTAGAATGTGTCTGTGTCTGTATGTAGAAGGGATATGTGTGTATGACTGTGTGTTCGTGCTTCTGTCTGTCTGTCTCTCTGACTGTAATTGTCTGTGTGCTTTAGTGTTTTGTGTATTCCTTGCCCCCACAAATGGCTAAAACCTATTTTTTCCTGTACTTGCATCACCTTCAGGCCCCTAGTAGTCTATTACAAGCTCTTGAACAGCACCTGGCTTCTCTTGAAGGCAAGAAAATCAAAGAGCTATCTACTGTCAACAGGTATTATACACTCCCACTAATAGTCTCTTTAGACAAACAAGCTTGAGCAGATGGAAAAAGAGCTGTGGACAGATCAGCCCTCTACCATAGTGTATTATTCGTCCACCCGTACTTGTGAAGAACACAAACTAATTATGTTAATTTAGTTAACATATTCCAACATATCATAACTGTACATTAAATGCAGATCTTAGACATTTTCATGGTCTTTGTTTAGATTAAATATCAATATTGTTATATTTGCCTTTTTTTTCTATCTGTATTTGTAACCATCCTTATGCATAATGTTTATCATTTCAGACATGTTACTGTCCCATTCCTCTTGATATAATGGCTGTTTAACTTTACTGACCTGTTGTTTAATCATAGAGTAAAGTTATAGACCAGTATTTTGATACTTAAAAGTGAAATATTACTGGCCTAAACATGGTGTAATTAGCCCATGGTGTTAAAAAAATACAATGTCACACCACCACCAGTGTGTTGATCTTATTTCCAGCTTTTATTCAAACTTGTTCATGTTAAATCACCTCAACCTAACTTAATTGACAACCTCACTGTTTTTGCTCTGTTTACAGGGATAAAAAACAGCTTACCCAGGATACAGAAAGCAACAGATTACAGCCTACAAAGGTTAAGATATTTGTTTTAATAGCTCTTAATGATGGATCTAGTTCTTTAAGTCTAACTGTGAAACTTTAAATATATTTGCAAAAATAATCCAGTTGTGAATTTGATAAAAAAAAAAATGGTGTGTTATTTTTTTTTTCACAGGCAGTACAACTTAAAGATATTGGTATGCAGACCCCAACAGTGTCCCCCAGTGGGCAGTCTGTGGGAAGTGCCAATAGTAGCTGCACCAGTAGTAGTGCTACTGAGCTCCTCTCCAGTCCACCAAATCTATCCATCACAAATGGGTATAACACTACTCCCTGGTTTATTGGCTAGTTTACATCAGACAGTTTCATTACCAGTTAATTAATTATGTAAATATTTTAATAAGGTTTATATGAACTTCTTTTTTATAAGGATTTTACATTTCTGTCACGTTGTCTAACAGTGTGCACAGTTTCACCAGTGATCATTTTGACCTTCCACACAACCTCAACACCCCCGTTCAGAGCACCACCCTGCCTGCAAATAACAACAACTGGGGAGGTCAGATCCACTTATTAAACATTACATTTAAATTACTTAAAAAAACTGTAATCATGTATTGTAATCTAACCATTTAAACCTATGCTTTTCATGCAATGTGCTGTTGATTGGGGCCTCATCTTGGTAAGTGAAATAGTACTGAAATGTGCAGTGTATGAAAAAGCACTTTTTTTGCTATATCTTTTTTTCATTTCATTGTTTTTACAGGTTATTCTTCAGGACCCCTTCTGAAGCCCACATCACATGTCCATGGTCAAGGTACACAGTTCCACAATGGAGGGAAGTTGCTGACTAATGACTTGGACTCCTCTTTGGCCAACCTTGTGGGCAGTAAGTCATTCATTTTTATTTATTTATCGATTAATTTATTTAAGGTTTATTTTAACGTTACTTTATTAAGGTTTATTTTAACGTTGTTTCTCATAGATTTGCACTTTGGAGCGCCTTTGGCTAAAAAGTAAGACTTTCCCATTTGCAAAGTTGTTTAAAGGCTGTATTTAAATACATTGTTGAGCTAAATAAAGTGTCAATGACCCACAAAAATATTTTGGTTTTTAGCAAGATGCATGTAATTTAATAAAATTTTTGGTGCCATATCCCGCATTATATATAAGGCCTGAGATGCAGTGGACCCACCTTGAAAAGAAAACGACAGGAGGATCCCACTGGCAATCTAAAGCCATGAATGGCACTGCAGCTTGGGGTCACACACACCTGGCTCCTGCACCAATTCCTGTGCCACAGATGGTAGGAATATAAACCTGAATTTAACTTTTGTTCTTTTATTATGAATTAACTTGAAGATGTTATATGTTTCATTCAATTGTGTCTGAACCTTTTTTTAATGTTCTCTGCAGAATGGAATGATTTACACTGGCTATGTAAGCTTCACTGTGATTCATTTTTATAATTTTGTTTGTATGATTGGAGATCGTTTTAAATATATTGCAGTCATTTGTAATTAAACAAATCAATTTTGTCATTTGTTATACAGGCACCAGCACCGGTAGCATTTCCAATGACAACCCCTCAAGTGCCTGTTTATGGGATGGTAGGCTTTTTAAAATCACTTTGCTATGTGCCAACATGAACTTTACAATTTAGAAAATGGCACACGTTATCTTTTTTCTAAATTCAGGCTAAGGGGAAAATCTGTACTGGAAATTAACAAGAATATTTTTTTCTGAGAAATTGATTTTATTGGTAATCTAATAGCACATTTATATATATATATATATTTACTTTTACTTAGCTTAAATATTTGACTGTATACTACATTAGGGTATTGAAATATTAAATTTAGCTAATAAAATTCAATACTTAAATTTGACTTATTCTTTAAAAGTTAACATCATATTTAAAATATTTTTTTTTATATTGTATCATGTTTTTGCTGATGTATATTTGTTCTTTGTGGATGTTCCTGTTACCCTCAGAGTTTAATTAATATCAAAACATGTTAGATGCAACATAGTATTTAAAGTTGCAGTGGGTAGGGTTTGCATTTAAGATATTCAATTACAGTGATTGTGTTTAATTTTATTAGATTCCTCCTCCCATGGGCCAGATGGGTTCAGTGCCATTGATGGCACCCCAGCCTGTTATGTACAACCAGCCCATGCTCCGAACCACCAACCCTTTCACCCCCGTCCCTGGAGCTCAGGTAATGCACCGATGTCCATTAATTATTTTGCCAATCCACTTGAATTACTATAGCACACAATTTGCTGTATATTTAATTGCTGATAGTTTAGGATAATTTAAACGTTTGATTGAAATACTAACTTAAGTAAATTTTCCCCCAGATGCATTTCATGTAGTGATATTAAAAGGGAAGGACCGACAGTGGAGCCAGAGGAAAAACATCAACCAACCCAAAACCAAATATGACCAAGCAGACATGAGAATTGGTTTAGAAACTGACTTACATTCGCCAACCGCCCACCCCAACCCCACCTTTGAGCTGTGTACTTGTAGCAATCCTTCCCAAATCCCCAAAACATAACATGGTCCTGTCATTTTACATGTTTTTTTTTCTAAGTGTCAAATCTAGTGTTTCTAGATGGCCCTCTTAGATGATGTCACTGGTCGATGCAAATTAAATGACAGTGTATAGTGATTGCGGTGGAATGAAACAATGTCATGATGTCAACTCCCCCTTGCTCCCCTATCTCCCCAGTTTGGAAAAGTTATTGTTGTAATCGTGCGCACTTGAATCTTCATTGTTTATAATGTCTAAACCAAGCCACGGTTTTGTATGCACATTGCCTGAATAGTGTTTCGAATCAATCACTGTTGATGTTGACTGTGCCACAGTTGCTGGCATCTTGAATCCTTGAGTCCTGGAGAAATGTGTACAGGTCACTTTTGTACATTTGTCTTGTCCCTGAACATACTTACAAGTTGACGCTGTTTCTGCATACAGTAACTTGTAACATTTCATTCAGGTATGGTAACGGTATGGCTGTATGGATTAAAAACGAATACAGCAACACTTTCTTGTGTCCATTTTTTATTTGATATTAGCTTGCCGATCGAACACATTCTAGTGAAAAATCTGGAGCTGTGAGTTTTAGCTGCACATTGATCGTCAAGGCAGCGAACCTGGTTTTGCTCTGATGTTTCTGCTGAACGCTGTTCGGCACGACGTGTTGGTTGTACGAGCAAACGCGCTTCCTTATCATCAGGACTTGGTGGGTGGCAGAGGGTGTGAGACAGTGGGCAGAGAGCTGGCAGAGGGCTTCGTGAAAAAGAGGCCAAAGCAGACGGACAGACAAACTCCACTCCCCATTTATAATAAGATATGTACAGTATTTCTTTTTCTGAATTGCAAACCCAACTTTTTCTTTCTTTTGATCAAGCAGCATATGGACAAATTTAGATTATTACTGAAGAGTACAGGACCCACTTGGTAAAAACTCATCAATATAGGCTGTTACAGCTTTAGACAGGTACGTCATACTGCCAAAGCGGCCACTTGGGGCGCTGTCATAAAGTAGCCTGCAGATGCCGGTGGACTGATCCATTTCCAGTAGACTATCGTCTGCTCCCATGTCTTTCTGAAACAGAAATGGTGACACTAGTTTTCTCATGCATAATTAAAAAAAGATCCACAACCACCATTTGGCTTTTCAACCAAGTATCTACATCTGGTTCACACATGCAGCTAACCTGGTCTTTGTGAAACATGTTGCTGGCCATATGCACAATCTTTTCTACATGAATGATGTCTCCAATGTTCTGGATGTCCACCTCCGCCAGCATGGTTAGTACCAATATGGTCTCTACAAGCAACTGCCTGTATTCTGGTTGTGGGACACGGTTCAGAAAAGTTTCCACATGCACAGCAAACTTGATCTCACCTGGAGTCATCTTGATGAAGAACACAATGACCAACTTTATTATGTTAATTAAAGATAGATAAAAGATTATAGGTTACAACAAAAGTGCATTGCTCCATTACCTCTCTTGTAGTTGATGATGGAAGGACGAAACCTTCAATGGAGAGTCCATGACACTATTTAAGGAAGTGGACATGATATGAATGAATAATTAATCAAATGTAAGCTTTGAAATATAGCGGCAATCCTCAGGATCAAGCTGCCTGAAGACAGACCCACACTCTGCTTGGTAAACCTGAGCTTTGTCTTATACACAATTGATCTGATATTATAAATGATGTTTCTTTAGTTTTATCGCTATGACAACCACCATTCTAAAGGTCACAACGAGTAGAGAAGAGTTTATTTGTAGTTTTGATAAACCAGAAAAGTAAACAGAAAGTCATGCATTTATTTGGTGTGTGTGTGTTTGTGTATGTGTCTTGAAATGTTCTAGATTGTTTAACATGTCTCCATGGACTCTATAATTAATTAAAATTAAGTATGGGCTTATTTGCATATAGCAGCCCAAATGAATGAAGAAGTCCAGTTAGCTGATTTAGAACATCCCAAGGACATAAGAGCAGCAAATTTGATTGGCCCCCTCTGGAACAGATGCTGAATGCCCGTGTGAAGTTGTCGAATGTTTAAATTAAGCATTTTGAGATTTATATTTTTCTAAATGTTTTGAAGTACAGATTCATTTTTATGCAGCAGCCTGACTGAGGGAAATTTTCTTTGAAGATTACCCGAGGTGGTAAGTAACAAAGTAAATGTATTTTATTACTGTACTTAAGGCATTTTTTTGTAGGTATCTGTACTTAATACATACTGGGCTATTTCTGTCACTTAAGTAATTTTATAATTATATTACATTACATTTGGTCTTTTTGCAAACGTTTTTATCCAGAGCGTCTTTCAAGTATCCTAATTTGTTTAGGGTCAGAACACATAGTTGATAAAGCCCTCCTAGAGCAAGGAGGGTTAGGGGTCTTTGCTCAAAGACCCGCCTTAATAACTTCAGTGGACCTGGGATTTGATCCAACAGCCTTCAGATTGAGAGCCCAACACCTTACCAGAAAAACACCCTAACCACTGAGCTATCACTTGCCTTTACAGGTTGACTTTATTGCTTTATTTATGTATGTTTTAATCCACTTAGCAGTTGAATAAAGTTAAAATCTGATTCAAATTGGATGTTGGACGGGGAGGGTGGAAGCATGCGGGAGGAGGACAGAGTAAACTTCTGATTGGACAGGAAAAGACATAGACCAATCATTACTTGACATCGCTGGCTTCACAAACGTATTGACGAATATGTTTGTGTCCGCCAAAGTTCATGGCGTTTAAAAATTCACTGGCAAATTTGAAAAAGCACATTGAAGAAAGTGACCTATTATGTAAATTAAGACAATTTCATGTTTTCATGCATTTTATTTGTTGCAATTCTTTAGCTGCTGTTCTGACGAGTTGTGCTATTTTATACACACAGTCACTTAAATAAATCAGTAGTTCCGAGTTCTAAACATAACTCTTGTTGAGCTCCAACCTGCTAATTAATATTAAAATGTAAAGCTTATGGAAGGGTTTCATTTCATTATCTGCTTATTAATGGTGTCTTGTACTAAAAAGCATTAGAAACTGATAATATATAGACCTAGCATAGCTGCACTACAGAGTATAAGTTTGATGTTATCGTGCTTGTGCACCTTTAAAGTGAATAAAAATATACCCTGATAAAAAAAAATAGTTGCATGCACTTCTATACTTCGACTTGAGTAAAAAATGTAATCATACTTCAACTTTTACTTAAGAGATTATTTTACAATATACAGTACTTGCACTTCGGCTATAGAGCACGCTTTGCTGAATTTTGTTCCAAACGCATGGGGGTTGACTGGAAAACCTAAAACTAATTTGTAAAAATTGGTTTTTATTTCATTCATCTTTAGCTTAATCCTATACTAGGGACTACCAGGCAGGGGATTTCCCATGTCCTTTAGGGGAGAACTTTTCAGACACTAGGCAGATACTCCCAGGACAGGGCGCCAATCTATCGCTGGGCACACTCACTTACACACCACACACACATCATATGGGGCAATTTACCTTGAGCATTCAATTTACCTTGAATTCATGTTTTTTGACTATGGCAGGAAACCAGAGAACCCAGAGGAAACCTACACGGATGCGGGGAGAACATGGAAACTCGAACCAGGAATCCCCGGCGCTGAGAGGCGAACGTGCTAACTACTGAGCCACCGTAGGTTTTTTAAAATGTGTTAAAATTTGAAATGATGATAGCTTATGGGTCCAAATTACAAAGTTGTTTGGAGTCTTGGAAAATTTGGGGGTTTTGGCATTTTGCCGCACTTTAACACTAATTATAGACCAATCAGTGTGAATTTTGTTATTGGAGAAGTTGCACACCAGCTGTACCTGTTTGGTGTCTCTAGGACTTAAGGTCTTGGCTGCCCAATGCAAAATATCCAAGAAAAATCATAATAAAAGTACTACAAAGAAATATCTGAGCAAAATCAATATGTTTTCAAACACTTTGCGCATGAGCCCCTAGTGATGTGAGGGGTGGGTTCACTAACCTTCTGCAGGATCTTCCAGACGTTTTGATAAAAACCAACAGGAACTCGATTAAGAGCTCCATCTAAGCAACGGCGGCGAAGCCACTGGCCATGTCTGCTGTCCTCCACACCAGAACTTACACAACCTTGAAATGACTCAACTGTTGGGAGTTTGTACCTCTAAGAAAGTAGAAATATATTTATCACTAATTGTTTAAGTGTTTATAAACTGAGATACATTCCATAGTACTCACCCCTGATTCAATATTGTTAATATCCAATGAGTGTATCAATAGTGGCTATAAAGATACAAAATGCAGAGATTAGTTCTTTTCTTTATTTTCAGCTACAGAAAGATTGATTTTATATTTTTTAGCTTGATACCATCTTAATGTCAGTCTTCAGGTGACTGCTGCCTTTCAGGTGACATTTAGCTGAATCAAATTTGCTCTTGTCCTGAATAGAAATGGCTGGACTCACTGTGTTCCCAGTTGAACGCACTGGAATAAAAATGTTTTTTTAAATTACGCATGAGATTCCAATAATAAAACAGCTAACAGATACTGTAGTGATCATGTGAAGTGAACTTACCACTTTTCTGTATCTGAAACTCTTTGCCACTAAGAATTTGAAGAAGAAGATTTTTCAGTTCAAACGGGCTCAGGTTCATTAGACTTTCTGTGGCCTCCTCACCTGATGTGAACAAAGAGTACTTACAAATACTCTGTATCTTTAACCAAAAAGCAGCAGTGTCCCAGTAGTTTTGTGCACATAGTGTATTAAACAATACTTTATAGTAATTGACATTGAATTTCATTATTTTTTAATTTGGGAGTTTGCCAGTTTTAATTTACTTGGTTTAAGTAATTGTATACTGTATTCAAACATTAAATGTGGCACTACTGTCTATTTGTTCTAGAATGCATAATTTTTAGTAATATGATGATATGCAAAAAAAAAAAAAATGCTCAGATGAGTGTTAGTAATGGAAAAAAACTGAATAATGTTGGCTCAGCATAGCTGTTCTGCCCTTTGAAGTGTCAATACTTAAGAATATATTAACATGTTTTGCTGCAAAGTATATTCATTACATTTATTTTCTGCCTTTACCTTTAAAAATAATAGCACATTGAAGGTATAAATACAACATAATATTACTTATTGTGAGTTTTTGCTTTAAAATTGTGTAAACAAATAATAACTACCAATGCATAAAAATATGTGGAGGGTTAACCCATTAAGATTCGAAGAGTCAAAAAATGTATTTTAATTTGAACAATGGGAAAACAGTTTTCTTTGTACAAATAAATTTTTACTTTGCTCCTCGCTAAGAATGCCAGTATTAAATTTAAACACAATAATAATAATAATAATAATAAGAAGAAGAAAATACAATAAAGCAAAAATATTTGTACATCTGAAATAAATGTAAACATATTGAAAAATTGCTTCCTTAACTTATATCTGAGGTAAAGTCTGATAGCTGTGGGGATTTTTTTTTTTTTTAGAAGAAATCAAAAATCTAAATAACATGGAATTTGACCTGGAGTGACTCAACTTTGAGTGACTGTGTACTCTTTAATAGTAACAATTTTGCACAGACCCCAAAATTTTATTTTCCCAAAATTTAAATGTCAGATTTTAAAACAGTGTTCTACAAAATTCAAGAATTTTAATGACAGTTTATAATAATTGTTTCTTATAATGCATGCACATCTAACTGCATTAAAATTAGTCCTACCGGAGCATTTGAGAGACTGTGCCAGTTCAGTGACCATGACCTGGATGATGAGGCCAGTTCGGAGTCTGAACATTTCACTGAAAAGTTTAGGCTGGGTCCGAATACTCATTGCCAGGTAAACCATTATCTCCTGCCAAGTAAACACGTGTCAGCATAAATGTGTTTAAACTGCATGAATTTAAATTAATCTCAGAAAGAAAAGAAAAACTTGCCTGAGTAAGGATTGCAATGGTTAGATTATCCTCACTGGCTTCATCAATAAGCCTGGTCAGCTTGTCTGGGGGCAGGGGTCTAATGGACAGAAAAAGATACATGGTTGACCATGTATTCAGTAAAAGTACAGCTAAACACATAGTGCTAACCTAAATATTACTCTGCAGGCTGTCCTGACAGACTGCTGTCTGTTCCCTGCAGCCCACTAGACTCACACTCCCTCCAATCCCTGTCTTCTGGGTGACACCCTGCTGACACCCACCTCCTGTCTTGGTTACCTACAGACTACCTAACTGGCAGACTTCAGTACATGCACCTGCAGCACAATGTGTCGAACAGAGTGATAAGCAACATCAAGGCACGACATGGAACTGTCCTCTCTGCCTTCCTGTTTACTTACTACACTACAGACTTTAAGCTATTGGACCAAGACCTGCCTCTTTTAGAAATGTTTTGATGACTCAGAGATAGTTGGATGCATCACCAGGAGTGATGAGGACGAATACAAGGCTTCTGTGAAGGACGGTGAAAGACAAAGAAGCTGGTGGTGGATCTTAGATGGAATAAGGCACCGGTGACCCCTGTGTCTATAAGGTCAGTGTGGACACTGTCCAGGAATACAAATACCCGGGAGTGTACATAGACAAAAAACTGGACTGGGATAAAAACAAAGAAACCCCTTTACAGGAAGGGCCAAAGTTGTCTCTACTTCTTGAGGCGACTAAGGTCCTTCAACATCTGCAGGACTAAGCTCAGGATCTTTGTGGAAGAGGAACAGACATGAAGTATGTGGTGGCGAGTGCTATCCTTTATGCTGTTGCATGCTGGGGCAGCAGGCTGAAGGTGGCAGATGCCAACAGTCTGAAAAAACTTATCCGTAAAGCCAGTGATGTTGTGGGTGTGGAGCTTGACTTGTTGAAGGCCATTATCATAGAGGAGGATGCTGTCAAATATAAAATCTATAATGGACAATGCCTTCCACCCACTGTATCACACATTGGTAAGATACAGGAGCACGTTCAGTTAAAGACTCATTCCACCCAAATGCATGTGCAATAGCAAATTATATAGTACATAATTTTAATACGTGCCATAAAACACATTATATAGTTATATCCGAAATTGTGCTATATGTCACCACTGCATTTTCTTTATATAGTAAGAGTTTTTTTACTCTTCAGCAACTTTACTCTTACGTTATTCCTATTTTATATTTTGCAATTTCTTTCACTTAAAAATCATAGAGTGTTCTGAAATTTTCATCTTAGGTGCATGTCTACCAAGGGAGATTTAACCTCAAATCTGTTTTTTTAATAATTTATTTGTGTGTTACTACTGCCAATACTGTAAGTTTTTGAACACCTGCCAATCAGCAAAAATTATGGCCTCAAAGTCCGCCTCTAAAAACTCCACCTCCACTTTACTTGTTCTAAATTAGAAGCACCTCTTTGAGGTCATTAGCTGCACAAAGATAACTCTCCACCCCACACAATCAGTAAGACACTATGAGACTCAACAAAACTCCATACTAACATGGCTAAGACCAAAGAGCTGTCCTAAGACACCAAAGACAAAATTGATGACCTCCTCAAGGCTGGAAAGGGCTACAGGGCAATTGCCAAGCAGCTTGGTGAATAAAGAATAACTGTTGGAGAAATTATTAGAAAATGGAAGCAGAAACGCACAAATAAATTTTTAAAAAATCATACATTGTGATTTCCAGAATTTTTTTAAGATTAGTTCTCTCATAGTGGACACGCAAGATTAAAATTTCTCATCACTTATCCTGTACTTCCTTCGTGGATTGTTGAATTTCCTAAACTCACGCTGATATTGTCTTCTCTCGTGGTTCAGGAGGAAGACCCACACTCAGATGCTTCTGGTGAGCTAGCAAATCCGTACAGGCCTGTTAATAGAGATTTATAAATTGAGTCACATCTAAATGATAAAAAAGTCTATTATTTAGAACTAAAAAGATGTAATCAAAGCTTCTATAAGTGTCCCAATACTTCAATAGTCCAATGTTCATTAAGTTAATTTACTAGATTTTTTTTTTTTTTTTTGGAGAACACAGAACACAATTGCAGTTACCTCATCTAGTTCTTCCACTTTCCTGCGTAGCATGCCGCACAACATTCTGATAAGTCCCCAGAGATTTAAGCTGCCTGCCTTCTCGTACAAATCACTCAGAAGTCGTCTTACGGTCCAGCCCTTTCCATGTATCCTGGTATCCCATTCTATGCCTCTAATAAAACACAACTCGAACCATTTAATAATACATGTTATTTATAATGCACTTTACATTTCAAAGAAACCTCAGAGTGTTGCATTAAGTCATTACATCATTAAGACCGCTGAGGTGTAATGGCCTTGATCAAGGACCCACACTGGCAACCTCCAACCTCTTTTTTTGTATTATGTTGGACTCATATAATAAGATGTTTGAAATGCCCAATCATTCATTAATCTTTAACAAAATTTAGATTCATATTGTTTCTGTTAGTATTGGTTACAAGATGCACAGTGTAAATCAGAGAAGCTTGTGCTTACTTGTCTTTATATAAGATATATAAGATATCAGCCTGGTCTTGTAGCTTTTGGCATTGTTTTAACATCTGCACCAGAGCTGGATAGTCAATGTTACCATTTACATCTCTGGGTAGGTTCATTTTCTGAGTATCTTCTGTTTGAGTGGCCTAACGGGATAAACATGAAAAGCATTAACACATATGCAATGCACAGTGTGTTCACAAAGGCAGACTGTATCAAATAACTGTCTTTGATTTAACCTGGCTTTCATTATTCACTAGGAGAAGAACTGGTGCCGAACCACGGAATAGCTTCGTGGGAAGGTAAAGATGCACATCTGTAAACGTTATGAGTACCAAAAGTTGAAATACATAATTTATGACCTAATTTATGTATATATAAAAAAAGAATCATATGTAATTTATTACGTATGACCTAAACCTTGTTTTTTCAACTTACTATGTATATTTAGGACTCTGGCTTTGTTTACCAGAGCCACCATCTCTCGAGTCCTGTTTGCTGCAGCTTTGAAGCGGTTAAGTCCTCCTTCAATGGCTCTGATGGGACTGTTTTGGGGAATAATCAGTAGCTGGTCAAGGTATTCAGCCAAGTCATCTACCTCTGTGACAACAAGAGTAATTTGATAATAAAAAAGTGAGACTTAGATTAGCTAATTAAAACATGTACACAAGTTGGAAGTTAACATAAAAGAGGGTCAGGCAAAACAATGTGCAGACAGACATGGAACTCACCACAATCCATAAATATGAGATGAGTGCAGCAGGCTGTGTCCAGAAATGAGGCCATTGTTCCAGTTTTAATCCTGAGTATTAAGGATAAGGATACAATTTTTTACAAAAGCAGCTTTGCATATAGTTATATAAATGGACTTATTTAAAAAACTTACCTTGCTCCTCCATAATACCCTTCTTGTAACTTTTTTAAGGTAGCTAATATAGCAGGATGGACTTCCTTTTGGTCATCAGCTGCAATTAGGCAGAAAAATGTATTTTAGACCAAATGTAGCGGCTCAATTATTAGTTGTCTATGCATATTACTACTAAAGCTGTAATGTAAAACTGTAAGACTAAATTGGTATTTTCCTGGTGAGAAACACTGAAATCAATCATGTAACACATTTACTTTTACATTTAATTATAAGGAGCATGATTTTATACACCTGTGGCAATGGGAGTGAATAAAGTAATTCAATGATTAGCAAGCTTTTTATCAATGTCTTTAACTTAGCAGACAAATTAATGATATACTTACTAAGCATGCTTTGTGTTACTGGAAATGTTACAGTAGGCCTGCCTGTCATTCTCCACCGGGAACACAGATAAGATATTTCAATGCGGAGCATCTCCACAATCATCTTGTTATCCAGGGCAAGATAAAACTCATGAGGATCTATGAACTTGAAAAAAATGATAAAATATAGTCTCAAGCTATTGGTTTTTAAATGTTACCAAATATTTAAATACACTCACTTGGGGGGTAAAAGAGAAAACAGTATTACGGATGTGGTAGAATTTAGACGTCCCTAGTACACCAATACGACGGTAGGGCCTCCCTGTCAGGCCTAATCTTTGATTCTGCCCTTTACAAAAGTTATAACGAGTGTTTTTTAGAATGGGGATCAAATATGTATGACACAGTAAAACAAAGTAGCAAAAAAAGAGAAATATTATAACATACCAAGTCTGGCATAAATGTGACTAAGAACTCTAGAAGGTTGAACCCATATTGGATGTATATCCTCGAGGGTTTCTGCATCAACACCCTGGTTTTGCAAAAGTTGTTTAATTTCCTCTGTCTCTGCCAAGATTGCAACTGAAAACAAGACACTTTGAGGTTCATAACAAAGATAAAAAAAAAGAAACATTGTGATAATGTATTCATGATAGTTATTGCAACATACAAAATATGCATATACCAAACATAAACTTGTGGAATTTTTAATCCAGTTCATTAACATTTAGTCATTTAGAAGACTCTTTTATCCAAAGCAACTTACCAATGTGAGAACAACACAAGTCAGTAGTTAAGGAGAAACGAGATACACAATAGTATTATCAAACGTAATCATTACCTGATCTGGCTTTTTATTAATTTATTTCTTAATAGGAAGTGCCTGTAGAAAAGGTGTGCTTTGAAAAGTTGCTGAAAAATGCTGAGTGACTCAGCCTGTGTTGGGAAGATCGGTCCACCATTTAGCAGTGATAAACACTACGGAGTGAAAATCAACACCACGGTGAGCTGGAATCACCAAGTGGCATTCATCACTAGAACGCAGTGAACAAGTTGGATAGGTAAGAGGGAGCAGATCCAAAGACTTTCCTGTAGGCCTGAGTCAGTGCCTTGTACTGAATGCAACAGCAACAGGGAGCCAATGGAGAGAGAGGAAACATGAGTTTGCTTGAGCTGGTTGAATAAGAGTCGGGCTGCAGAGTTTTGAACTTGTTGTACAGGACTGATTGTGCAAAGTATTACAATAGTTAGACCTGCAGCTGGGTAGTCTGTTCTGTTAAGAAAAGTCTGATCTTCCTTATGTTGTACAGAATGAATCCGCAGGAACAGACAGCTTTAGTGACTTGACCAGATTGTTTAAGATGAGTGTCAGTTGTGAAACCATGGTTACAGACCAAGTCGTTTGGAGAGATTGTGGAGTGATTAATTTGGAAGGTAAGGTCTTAATGAATTGAGGGTTTCGTTGGAATTATGGAACTCATGCAACATTTCATCTTGTAGACTTTAAATAATTAGTATTACATAATCCATAAACTCCACCCATCTGTTCTCTGGTCCTTTAGCCAGCACCATAACCAATCCACTCAACAATGACCTAAAAAAACCTTAAACTTCATATAGCACAACAGAGTCTTACCTACCTTGAACCACAACATCAGGCTTGGGTGTGGTGGAGAAGCGTCTATTGAGTGGGTCAATCTCTCCAGGTGCTAAAAAACCCTTTAAAAAATTACGAAAAATACAAAAGAAAGTGTTTTAAATAACATATATATTTTATGTTTTAATTCGGCCCTTGTTAATAGGTTCATCTATACACTCAACAGACATGTAGAAGGACTTCAACATTTATTCTTATATATATACAGTACCTCAGCCAACAAGTTTCCAAGTAT
>JAOUQT010000018.1:7237904-7248562 GCA_025769995.1 Xyliphius kryptos
AATGAGAGAGTAAATGAGAGACCACTGCACAGTTTTCTAAAAATCAGCATCTCTACATGTATGACAAACATTCCGTTCCAGTGTCAGTTGAATTTCAACCAAAGTACACCTCATTCTACTTAATGTGCTTCTAATTAGGTGATCGCCTGAACCAAATCTTATTTAACACGGAAAATAATAAAAAAAACATTGCTGTGGTCTTTACAATCCTCTTGCAATAGGACAAGCTGGAAGGCAAAACATGTTCTAGGAATAGCTCAAAATTAATTGGAATATATAAATGATTATTAACCAAACCAAAGGAGTTGAAAAGAAAATCCTTGAATGAGGAAAATTGCTTAAATCTGGCTTTACTAGCAAAGGGATACATGTTGCTTCCATCCTTAAAATTTCTTAATACGGCAGTTTATCACAACAAGGTCAAGCAGCAGACATTGGGGACATGAAAGCTACAGACCAGCAGAGGGGGAAATTGACTTTCCACTGACCAGAATGACTGCCATCTTATTTAAGTGTTAGTCAACAACCACAGGATGACATCAAGTGACCTGAAAATGGCAGCTGGGGTAAAGTGCTTGGCAAGAACAGTTTGTAACAAGCTCCTAGAGGCACAGCTCAAGTCAAGTAAAGCTAGAAAAAAACTTTCATCAAATGGAGCAAAGGTAAGCAAAGGTAAGCCAGGATGAACTTTGCAAAAGACCAATGATTGGACCACAGGGGACTGAGTCCAATTTTCAGCTTTGCCCAACACCTGGTCGTCTAATGGTTAGACAGACACCTGGAAAGACGTACAAGCCACAGCCTTGCACCCACCGTGAAATTTGGTGGAGGATCGGTAATGATCTGGCGATGCTTCAGCAAGGTTGGAAGGCTTATCTTTGCGAAGGACGTATGGATCAAGCCACATAAAAGATTATCCTGGAACACTTGCTTCCTTCGGCTCTGGCAATGCCCCCAAACTCTGAGGACTGTTTTTTGCAGCAGGAAATGTTCCATGCCACACAGCTAGGTTAATCAAAGTGTGGATGAAGGACCACCAGATCAAGACTCTGTCATTGCCAGCCCAATCTTCAGACCTGAACCCCTTTGAAAACCTCTGAAATGTAATCAAGAGGAAGATGGATAGTCACAAGCCATCAAACAAAGCTGAAATTCTTGAATTTTTGCACCAGGAGTGGCCTAAGGTCACCCAAAAGCAGTGTGAAAGACTGGTGAAAAACATGCCAAGATGCATGAAAGCTGTGATTAAAAATCATGGTTATTCCACCAATTATTAATTTATGACTTCTTCCTGAGTAAAAACATTAGTTTTGTTGTTTCTAAATGAATACGAACTTGTTACCTTTGCATTATTTAAGGTCTAAAAGCACATGTTTATAGTTTACTCAATCATATAACTATAAAGAGTAAAATCAGAGAAATTGATAAAACTAGTAATAGACCTCATTATAATGGGTAATTTACCGCATTTCTCTCTAATAAAGCTTAAAAGCACATTATGATTTAAGTTTGTCTGTTAATTAATGCAACATACAAGCCACATAACTTCTGAACTTAATAGCCACCTTTAACAGTTGAACAAAAAAGAGACGTTTTTCAACAATGTAATTCAGATATTATTCATGAAGTGCTTCCCAGCATTGTTGTTAAAGTTCCGACAAATGTGGTGCACTTTTGGTTAATTTACTTTTACTTTTCTGTCCAGTTTATTCTATGGCTTTTAAGTCTGGAGACTGTACAGACAATTCAATTCTTCAAAGCCGACTGCCTTGTTCTTATTTTGTAATATAATACTGGTATAACCTTAAAGGTTTAAGAGAGGGTATTGCATAGTTTCTTTCTACAGTTGTCTTTTATTATTATAATTTTTTTTTTTTTTACATTTTTATCCCTCTGAGACACTTCACGAATATCAGCTCAGGTCATTTTGAGTCCAGCTGGTTAAAGCAGTTTAGGTTTGTCAGGGAGTGTTTTAGGAGGAGTCTGTATGCTCTCGTTGTCTTTTGATGTTATTGTTTAGACTTAGCTAAAAGATTTCAGGTGAACTTTCATACAGATTCTCATACAAAATAAAGCTTAGCATATTTGTATTGCTGTTTAATATGCAGTGCAGCTAAAACTCATTCATTAGTTTGTATATATAGTTAAACAGTTACATTGTCTTTTCAGCAGTTACACCACTATTTAACCAAACAACAAATTTTCATTTGAAAAATCTTATAGTCCGTACATTTTCCCCAGAATTTTTAACTACAGTTTTCATTAAACTTGTATTTTAATACTAGTAAGCAAGATTAGGCACTACAGCAGTAGTATGCTGGAATACAAGTCTTCTGGGTACACGTCTAAAAAAAATCCAGATACAGGGGTGTAAAAAAGTATCCTGGGGCATAGTATGTACGTGAAGTTTTGGGAGTGTATTTTTTTTGTGTTACGACAATACAATGGAACAGATTGTTAAGTAGAAAGGATGTATTGGATAGAGATCAGAAAATGTGTTTCTGGGCCATTACATGAGCAAGACAAACTGTTTAAATTTGGTAGTAGTTATAGGATGACATATATACATAGATTATGTTCTTTTTGACAAAGTGCTGAATACTGACATTCCTGACCATGCTTTTTAGGAGGGTACCGTTTCAACATGCCACACTAGTTCTCCCTCACACTAATTCTTCCTCATTCCAAATTTAATGCTTTTGTGAAAGTTTTTTTTTTTGTCTATTTATAGACTACCAAGTGCATATTTATTTCCTGATTTGTTTATCTATACATACATATTTAAAGTAATGTTCTGTAATGAGTGCATGTCTAAGAGAACAATGCTATATAAAAAAGTCAAAGGAAATGTATGCATTTAATATTTAACAATGGTAACCTTTAAAGCCTGAACAATCTACTGTACAGAAAGCCCCTTGACTTAATCTAAACAGGACATGACCTCAGTGTTAGTTGTGTATTAAATGTTACATTGTAAGGTTAAGCACCATATAGATTAGGGATAATGGGTACTGTTAATAAATTCACTTTTAAATATTTATTACACATTTTTTAATTAGAAATTTGCATGTTAGACAATGTATAACACTATGTATTTGGTGTATTGTCCAATGCTCAAATCTGCCAGATTGTCATTGCAAACCAAAGAGAGCGATGCAGCATGTTTAGTTACAGCATATTTCACATAGGTATTTTCTGTCTACACTTTTTTTTTTTTTATCCAAAGCGACTTATAAATTAGATAACACAAATCCGTAGTTTAGGAAAAAACAGCTGAACTGAAATGGTTCAACAACATTATGTGTCCAATGAATGAGGTCATCAGAATCAGAATACTTATCCAAAGCGACTTACAAATAAGATAGCAACAAAAGTCAGTAGTTAAGTATACTTGGGTTACTTGTAAGTTGGGATACTTGTATGTCGCTCTGGATAAAAGCGTCAGCTGCAGTGTTTTGAACCAATTGTAGAGGCCTGGTTGTTGAAGTTGAAAGACTGGCAAGCAGAACATTACAATAGTTGAGCCGAGATAGGATGATGGTTTGGACCCACAGCGGAGTTTCCTGGTGTTATACAGAATGAATCTGCAGAAACGGGCAGCTTTCAGGACTTGAGCTAAAAGTTTAAGGTGATTGTCAATGTAGAAACCAAGATTATGATTGAAGAGATTGTGGAGCCATCAATTTGGAGGGTCAGGCCGTGAGGAATTGAGGGTTTAGCTGGGATTATAAGTAACTCAGTTTTTGCCAGATTTACTTTAAAATGACGGGTCTTCACCCAAACAGATATGTCGGTGAGGTAGGCGACAATCCGATTTGAGATTATGGGGTCATCGGGGTAAAAAGCCAAATAAAGCTGAGTGTCATAAAGCAATGGTAAGAAAAACCATGTCCCTTAATGACTGCCCAACAATAACATGTATAATGAAAAGATGAGGGGTCCACGAGTACTAAGCCCTGTGGGACTCGGGTCTCGGTGAGGTTCCCCATGCCCATCCAGGGGAGAACACCTTGGGTGCTGGGCAGACACACCCAGGACAGGGCGCCAATCCATCGCTGGGCACACACTCACTCGCACATTCACACACAAACACACACTATTCACTCCCCAGCGCTGAGAGGCGAATGTACTAACCACTAAGCCACCATGCCCCCCTCAGCTAAAAACATTAAACATTAAAAGTGCTTAAGAATAAGTACACTCAAAATAAAGTAGACAATTCAGTGGTGACATATATTGCACGATTTATGATATAACTATATGATGATGATGTTGATGATGTGTTATTGCACTTTTTTTGTATCGAAACCAGACTCCAAAACTGATCCCTATTAAGAATCTTTGGGATGAGATGTAATCAAAGTTAAAGGCGATTTAATGAAATATTAGAATGCATAACCTTTTCTTGGCCATGCAGTGTATATTAAAAAAATTGGCTGTATTAGCGTTTCCTTTTGATAATGAGATTCTGATTTTTTTGTCTGTATGTGTGATCTGTTTTGTGGGCAGGTAAGGCCTGACTCACCTGTGTACGCTAACCTAAAGGATTTAAAGATCACTCAGACATCCTTGCCTCCGTTTCCCACTGCTACGCCTCTTAATACCCATGGAGATTGGGAGACGCATCAAGATGCAAATGGAAGACATTTCTACTACAATCATACTACACAGGAACGAACGTGGAAACCCCCAAGGGCAAGAGACAGCCTTGGGAGGAAAGAGGAAAGAAATCTCACCACAAACACAGATACTGAGGTATTATAAACAACAGAAGCACACACCATCACACTTCAACTAATATCAAGAAACATCTTCATTCCACAGACAAACAAAATTGTGGTTTTCCCCTCATTCCTGCATTTGAGTAACTAATATGTTGCATTTCTTAATTGAAAATGGTGTGATTCAATTTTTCTCTCCTGGCCCACAGTCTTGGGCTCTTTTATTCTTCTTTAATGACATTCTATGCATTAATTGTAACGCTAGAATAAGTTACAACACTTTAATACTGGTGTTTGTTCTGTTTTTTTTTTTTTTTGTATAATTATTTCAGTATCTTTTCAACTCTTCCTATTCTTCTTCCTTGCTTTCTTTTTATACCTTTCTGATTTTCCTGTTTTTGGCTTGGTGAAGGCTCTGTCCTTAGAATACTATTTTATCAGTAGCCAGTCAGATAGCGTGTGTGGCTCATTCTCTAAAGGCTGTTTAAAAGAACTTGAGAATGAACACGTGTGTGAGTATACTTATGAGTAGGTATATACACTAAAAAACACTATAAAATTATAGTGACAATAATTTATTTTGGGAGTTTAAGTTGGCAATTAAATTTTTGTGGACTTTTGCGGAAATGTTGCCTATTCTCATTGTATTTAAGACCTAAGCTGCTCAGCAGTCTGTGGTCGCTGTTGTCTGATTCTCCTTCTCCATTATGTACCATACATTTTAAAGGGAGACAGATCTGAACAGCAGACAAGACAGTGAAGTACACACACTCTTTGTTTGTAAGGCCACACTGTTGCAACTCATGCAGGATTAGGATTGGCAGGATGGGTCTTTTCCTAAAAAAATAGCAGTTATCCTGATGCAAATCCTTGACATGGCTCATCAATATGACTGTATGAGCTTTGGCAATAATGGTACCTTCATATATATGCAGATCATCCATCCAGATCAGCTTTGGACACCTATGTACTCTTGGCCATCACAGATGCTGAATTTTTGTTAGAAATCATTTGGATGGGCAATTTTAACTTTGGAATACTAAAAATGTCAATTCTAAAATAAAAAAAAACAAAAAAAAAAAACTAAATACAACATAGTGTTATTTATCTGTGCACATAGAGAGTTTGTATTCCTACACATCCAAAAGCCAGGACATATGTAAATGTATGGGTGCAGGTTTGCTTCTGCTTCTTATGCCAATTGAAAAATCCATGTTGTTTATGGAATTGTATTTAAACGTCATAAGTCCTATTTCAACATGAAATATAGTTGCATGGCTATTAAATTGTAATTTTTATAATAAATTGTATTAGATCTGCGTAGATGTGTTGTTTGGCACCGAATGATTATTGATTCTGATTGAATGCAGGCATCTAAGCATACACCAAAATCATATAGTTTGGACCGAAAACAACCTGCGCCGTTGAACAAATGGAGACATAGCACATGCATTCTGGAGACCAATGACAAGGTAACTTACATGCAGATATAGTAACTTATATTTGTTAATATAGTTTTGGGTAAATTGATGCTGGCAAATTAAGTTACATAATGTTACATAGATCTATTCATGGAAAACAGTTTTAACGCTGACATTTGTCAGTGTTTTTTTTTAAAAAAAAATTATTATTTTTTTTTTTATAACATCTAGTTACATAAACTTCTTTCCTGCAGATTTCTCAGCCGAGTTCTTACAACCTTAAGGTATATGGCGTTTTTTTTTTTGCACGTGTTCTCATGATCGGATAGGTAATAAATTGACTAATGTATTTGAATTTGGTTAATTTCTATATTTTGATTTGTTCCTAAGCCTGTATTTTGCCCTGTTTGAAATACTTTAGAGTCAAGTTATCTCAAGTTATTTAAGTTTTCCTAAAGCCAACATACATGGCTTTAAAAAAAGATCCTGTTTAACAAACTGTAAAGATATAAAATCTAATTATAACTCTAATAGCCTTTACAAACAACCATCCAATGCTACACTGATCTTGGCAAAGCCGGGTTCCAGCAGGACTGAGCTAAACGTTAAACTAAGCTAAGCGTTATGCGCAGCTACAAAAGAAATTCACACTGAGCCATGGTTACAAAAAATAATGAACCTGGTGTGTGAGGTGGAGAGTTTAAATACTTCTGTTCTGTGGAGTGACTTTGTCAGCCTGGCCGAAGAGTTGCTCTGCAGTTTATATCTATTTAGAAGGGAGCATTAACCAGGCTTAAGATCTTGCAATTATTAATGCTTTGTTATTCCACAATAAACTTAATGTGTATTGAACCACTTTGAAAACCTGCATGTGGTTTCAAGCCTTTAGACCCTTAAATGTTGTCATTATGACTTTCTGAGTAAAAACTACAGGTTTGATGCACATACATATTTATTTTACCAAAGTTAAAACAGAAATCCATCAAAACTCGACGAGTGTTCTCCCTGCGCAGCGGCTCTGTACGCCCTCACCCTTATAGGCCACAAGTCAGTGCCACCCGCCACAGCGTCTTATCCTCCTCCGTCGTTCCAATCACATCAAACTAACTGTCTTGCATTTACTGAGATTGATTTTTGTTAATCCACACTGTGAGATACAAAATTAATTACACATAATGATTGTTGCATGACCTTTTGGCTTTGTAGTAAACGATTTATTGGGCTGCTATTTTGGATTTTGATCTAGAATTTTTTTTATGCAATTGTTTTTTTTCTTCGGGAAACAACACACAAAACAATCTTGAAGCATGCACTTCTGGACACATAGCTATTTATTTTTTGTTGATAGCATGAATTGATTTAAGATAAAGTAGAGTTTTTTAGTAACCTAAGAACCTACAGATTGATGGAATTAGCAGATCATGTGGCAAAATTTTATAAATATAGGACACCAGCTTCAGGTGATTTTTTATTTTTTTTTAACATCAGCTATAAGAATTATTTTTATTTAGGATTTTTATGGCTAACACCTCCAGTGACCAACAAGTCTGATGATAAAATTGTGTTTATGAGCGAGCAGATGACTAACTGCTAACATTACATTGGGTTTTGAGAAGTACTGGGTTGTAAAGTTATTTTTAAAATGTGTGGTGAGTATATGTTTGTGTGTAGTTGTTACTTAGATCTTTATAAAAACCCTTCAGCATTGGTTTCCTCTTAAGTAAGAGAGAGTGAGAGCAGTTGTCTGGATATGAATAATGGCTAATTATGTCAACATTAGTTAGTCATTCATTTATTCATTCATTTCCACCTAATCCACTACGAGGGTTGCAGTGGAGTTCCTCATGCTCATCCAGGAAAGAAAGTCTCTGGCGCTGGGGCAGATACACCCAGGACAGCGCACCAACCTATTTCTGGGCACACTTACTCACACAGCCACACACACACACAAAAAAAAAACACAATATATCGGACAATTTAGAGCATTCAGTTTACCTTGAATCCATGATTTTGGACTGTGGGCACAAACCAGAGAACCTGGAGGAAACCTACGTGGACACAGGGAGAACATGGAAACTCCACCCAGATCGGGATTCGAACCGGGAATCCCCATCCACATCATGATTTATGTTTTTGTTAGGTGTCTTTTAGAGGTTTTTTCTTTGAATTGAAAAGTATTAAAAATAAAACAGTATATTTTACATAGAATAAGCAATTCTGTATCATTAATGGGTAAATATAATGACCTGCATTTCTTTTGTTTTTGCATGTATTTAATTATCTTTATGCTAATCTACAAATTCTTAATTTATAGAATGCATGTACATGTGCTTTTTCAAACAGTATTTTATTGTAAAAGTTTTTTACCATAGGATTACTGTTTTCGTTTTCAGGAACCGTCCAAAGCAGGCCCACCTGATTCAGAATCGTGTGAACCTTCTTCTCCCAAACAACCACATTCTGTTAGTATTTTTACAGTTTTTCACTGTTGTAAACATTTTCTTTTTTATCCCCCACTTATCCTTTTGAATATATTGCAAAGACCAAACGTGGAGATAAATGTCATTAAGTAATGTTCCATGTTGGCCAATCAAACACGGCATCTTAGCACGTCTTTCAAACACAGTTAAGCAAGAAGTCCTATTTGAGTATTTCGGATATCTTTCCAACATCTTGGGTTTCGTCAAATTTGAGTCATGCAACAAGACAGTGATCCTAAGCTGTTGTTCAATTTAGGGCTGCCACTAGCCACTATTTCTTTATCAAGTAATCTATCGACTTATTTACCGATTAGTCAATTCATCTAAACAATGAATTTTTCTAAATTGTTTTTATTTTATATACTCATTTAAGCACCTTTTATTTTGACAACAAACTGTATGTCATATTTTAGCATAAAATAGAATGTAAACAGGGTTTATATAAGGGCAAAACAGCAGTTTTAAAGTGAAATCACCAAAATAAACATAAAAGTTAGTTCTCCAGACTTGTTAAACAAAGTGCAACATCAAGTGAAAAACTGCATTTAGTTGACATCTCCAGCATCATAAAAATAAACCCAAAATAGTATTTAATTAAGTCTTGCAACTCCCAACAAATTGAACTTTCTATTTAAAGAAAAAAAAAATGTCTGCATATTAAACAAAGTGCTAAATGTTTAGTGTGTAAGAGACTATGAGAATTAAACATTACATTGGAATTAAACATCCGTTAGACATGTGCATTATAATGTAAGAGGGTCAGCATGTCATGTTGCTCTTTTCTTGGAAAGTATTTCCAGTGTAGACAGTGTGTGTGTATGTATATGTATGTATGTATATACACACACACACACACACACACACACACACACATACTGTCTTCTCTGCAGCTGGAAATAACTATAGTTTGTCATGCTTGTCAAATTTCCTTTATCCCGCTATAATTGTATTATTGTTATTTTATTATTATTATTACCTAAACGTTATCTGTTGTGTTTGACTTTCCGAATTCCGTACACAAAGAAATATGCAAGTGCTAAAATGATACAAAATAGGTAAGGCGCTTCAGCTTCCCCTACTAATGATAATCACATGAATCCAAGACTTCACGATTATCACTTACGGTGTTTTTTTTTCTCTTCAGGTGCTCGTGCATTGCGTTAGTTCTGCCGTTATATACCATACAAGCACGGTGTACAAATCACCTTTTTGTTTTGTTTTAGTGTTTTCGACGCCTTGGGTCTTTGAAAACCTTTACAAATGTCTTTACACACGGTCTCTGACTCTCCGCTGCAGCCGCCATTTTTTTAAGATCGTACCGAACGGCGTCAGCCAATTACTGGATTCACAAACGACTGACGTCATATATGCAACAAACGCTCCGGGAAAAGTATTTAAATAGAAGTGTCGTGGAAACAAAAAGAAGCATTAATATAGTAAAAAAAAAAAACCTGTATCGATTAAAATTATTGATGTCTATCGATTACAAAGACGAATCGCGGCAGCCCTAATTCAATTTATAAAAAAAATGTCTAAAATGTAGAGCTAAGAGTTGCAATGGCCAAGTCAAAGTCCAGAGCTCAGTACCAGTGCCATTTTTGGGATCTTAATAGAGTTCTATGTGTGTGTAAATAAATGTCCACAAATCTCAAAGAACTAAACCAATGTGAAATTGAATACCTAAAAACCATAATAGTTGCAGACTTTACTACTGCAGTATTCTTTATTATTATGTACCCACTACTGGCTGCTGAATTTCCTTTGGGATAAAATATTCTGTCAGCCTGTCTGACTGCTGTCTGTTTTTCTTTCTTTCTGTCTAATATGTCCATTATAAAATATAGCATACTAATGAACATGGGCATGTGGATTCTTTGTGTTTATTATATTCATTCATTCATTCATTCATTCATTCATTATCTTCCGCTTATTCCTTTATGACACTCACTCACACACCCACACACACATACACACACTATACAGGGCAATTTAGAGCATTCAATTTACCTTCATGTTTTTAGAATGTGGGAGGAAAC
>JAOUQT010000018.1:7325673-7335703 GCA_025769995.1 Xyliphius kryptos
ATATAGTTAGTTAGTTAGTTAGTTCTTGTCTCTCAGTTATTTTTTGATCGGATTATAAAATGCATGGTTCAAATAATCTTTCAGTCATACTGTAGGTCAGTTGTGGCTCAGTGACTAGTTTGCTGGAAATTCATTGTAATTAGCTGAACGAAGACCTTGGCCAATTAAATAAAAACCTGAAACTTTGAGATCAGATGATGTTGCAGCAGTTTGTGTGTGAAAGACAGAGTCCATATCCATCTTTTTCCAAAAAAATGTTTTTTGTTTACAGCATTACAACAACATATACACATATATACATTGACATGTCTGTGAGTGTTAATTTTCCTTATTAAATTTGTTGTTTCAGGAACATACATTGCTTTAAGTGAATAAACATTCATTCATTCGTTTTTTTGTCTGGTTCAAGCTGTGAGACTCATAAACTCCTCATAACAAACACAATTTCACAAACACATTCCAGTCACGCCACAACACTTTCCCCTCACTGGTCACCATATCACTTCATCTATCTACCTCATACTCATTCACATGTTAAAAATTTACATATGTGCTACAAAATCTACATACTCTGCTGTCTTTCTTATATTTCTTGTGCTGCTAAATTTAAATGTAAAATAGTTTGAATGTTTATATTCACAATCGGGTGTATACATGTATATATTTATATAGTGTACATTATATAGTCTATATTTATATTTATATTGTACTTATTAAAAAAAGTATATATATAAACTTTAAAGAACAGGGTTATTCTGCATCTGTGAGCCATAAATTTGTTTTTGTAACATGCCACATGAAAATGAAAAAAAGCCTTGAAGCCTTAAATCCTGCTGCTGTCAGCAGTAAACATCAGACGAACACTGACAGGACCATTGAAAGCTAAAGCAAATTTTTTATATATATTTATACCTGCAATTGTGTTTTACACATACAATATATTAAGGAAGGAAGAAATAAATATATACATCATTTGAAAATAAAAGAAAAAATGAGAATATTAATTGTGTATATGTCTATGCATTGCAGGGTCAACTTGGTGGACATTGTGTCCTCTATGGAATCATTAACTACAACGTCTCTGAACAGACCTTGTCGATTGAATGCTCCAGCTCTCCTTTACTTTGTTATACTGTGTCAGCCATCTCGTTATGTGTCACAGTGTACTGTTTCTTTGTTATTCTTTACTGGATCTACACAAGCTATGTGGATGATGAAGTGAAAAGGTCGGTTCTGTAGAACTTCGTGAGTGACACTAATATTATTGATGCCATAAAGTACATTAGTTAATGTGTGTGTGTGTGTGTGTGTGTGTGTGTGTGTGTGTGTGTGTGTGTGTCTTCAGACAAAGCACATGGCTAAATGTGTCTCTGGGGGTCAATGGACTCCTACTGCTGTTACTCATGACATCAGGGTGTATTCTCAAAATTGGCAGGGACAGCTTGTGTCTTTCTGTCCTTCGTAATGTTCCGTCCATCAACAGGTGAGTCAACAACCTAACTTACAAAAAAACTAAATTTCAAACAATTCAAACAATTTTTAGTCTTTCCCAAACATTTGAATAAAAAAATGAAAGTGTTTCTTTGTTCTATGTAATATAGCATAGTAAACTTGTTAAATGTTAAATGTTAAAACAATGAGATGTACTTAATCATTTGACATTTCGTCAAGAGCCAGAACAGATCAGTACACAATAGCTTGAATTCAAGTGTTTTCCTTTTTGTCTTTAGTTGTGAAGAGGCTCAGAACCAGACATGGTCCAGTCCCTACACAGGAAACCAATTTTACACAGGACTGCACAATGCAGAGGTATCACACATTTCACAGAAGAAACAGACAGTGAGGCTGAGAATGTTAATGTTTAACCAAATAAGTTAATTGTTTTAATGACTGATAAAAAAAAACCTTACTGAATTACAAAATAAGTATAGATTACACTTTGGGAGATATTGTTAGATGTATAACTCAGCTGGTGATTGGTTCTGTCCCAACAGAAATCCATCTGGGTGAGCTTCTTTTTCTGGCTGCTAATGTTAGCGGTGGTTGTGGCACAAAGGCGGCAGGCTGTTACTGAGGAGGCCCAGTGGAGCTGTGATGAGACTGAGCCTTTTCTGCGTCGCCCAGCCCGATTCCTGTGATCAAACAGCAATCCTGTGATCCACTAACCACATACTACAAAACAAAGGTGTCACCAGATAATATTTGGAGTTGAGGCTGAGACAGCATGAAGCAAAAACCTTCCATTAGCTAAGAAGCTCTGTAGTTTGTCATGTAATGTTGAAAACAATATTCTGAAGACATTCTGTAGTGTACCAGTTAATTCAATTCCACAGATACAACAACAAGTTTATGAATGATAAAACCAATGGACTGCTAATAATATAGCTGAATGTAAATGTAAAAGTGCTGTAAGTCATGTTGCCATGCATGGTGTTAAGTGATTTCCTGCTCATTAGTGTCACAGGAAAACAAGTGCCCTATTCCCAAAGATACTGGAACTTAGGTCTCTAATGGCAGCATTATTTTGATCCTGTGGAAACGAGCAGCTGGTATGAAGCGCTCATGTGTGCAGAGCTGTCTTCAACATGAGCTAAAGCTTGCCCCTGAAAATGAATAAGGAAACCTGGTGACAGAAACACAGACAAAATTCTAGAATTTCCTGTTTGGCACAGAAAAAAGTACTGATGTTGTTTATGTAAAAGAACAGATCCAGTATTCCAACAACAGTAAACCTTCTAAGTCAAAATTGTTAACCATCTCATTATAAAACTCACCTTTTCCACCACATAATAAATATTCTTAACCAGCAAAGATGGATGGTGCCTTGCTTCATTGGTAGAAATGTCCTAGTTTTATTCATTATCTTCCGCTTAATCCTCTAGGGTCGCGGGGGCGTTACCCATGCACATCTAGGGAAGAACGTTTCAGGCGCTGGGCAAATACACCCAGGACAGGGCGCAAATATATCGCTAAGCACACACTCACTCACACATTCACACCCATGCATACACAGACACACAGACCATATGAGGCAATTTAGAGCACTTAATTTACCTTGAATCCATGTTTTTGGACTGTGGGAGGAAACCGGAGAACCGAAGGGAAGCCCACAAGGATACGGGGAGAACATGGAAACTACCCCCAGATCGGGGTTCGAACCTGGAATCCGACTGTGCTAACCACATAGAAACCGTGCCACTCATGTCCTGGTTTTATTTAACAATTTTAAAGCAAGAATGTAATTCCATTAATACATTTAATTGTTTTTCCTAGGTTAGGATATTGAGAACAATACCAGAGAGACCACAAAAAACAGTGACCACATTGCTAATCATTAGATTTTATTTACATGACCTCCACCATATCCATTAGTATCATCATCCTCAACATCATCATCATTACAACCATCATCAGCACCATCACAGAATTACTAATGTTAAGTGCTATTGAAATCATAACAAGAATCAGATCAAAAGCAGTTAGGAATAGGAATGCATTATATGTTTATTTTCATTTGCCCAAATTTGGCTACATGTACTGTAGGTACATTTATTTGCTATATGATACCAATCTCAGCCTTTCTCACACATTTGCTAGTGCTGTTTTCAAAGCAGATGACTGTTTGTGCTTGTTAATAAGACTACTCTAGGTGCTGATCCACATCAGTAAACGTTAAATTGGGGTTGAGAAACTGTTCCGGGCCCATGGCTTGTGTTTTTAGGCAATCGTGTGCTTTTCACTAGTGACAGTCAAAGATATTAAAGCACTCTGATTGAGATCTTGATTCATCCACACTAAAAAAAAGTTGCGGGTAAACAAGCATGTTAAGAAGGACTAGTTTAAAGCCGTGTTTTATTTTTTTCCTATTTTATATTAGTGTTACCAGAAAGTACGCCACCCTTTAAGTTCATGTGTCATTTGCTTTGTGTTTACCTCGGACCGTACGATATTCTGACATAATGCTGTATTTTAACTATAGGCGATTATTAGCAGTAGGCATGGAGCATAATAAAAAACACCATTAAGGCCAACATGTTGAAGGCATGAGCACCAAGCTTTTGCAAAGTCATTAAAAACATATTACACAATACAATGTGAGGCACAAATACAAACAGCAAGGACAAGAGGTGATTCTGCATGCTCACTTAACAGTTCCTCTTTCATTCCCCAATTTAAAAAAGGTATCTTTTCCCCTGAGAACTTTTGACTTGGTTTCTATCTGCTTTCATTACTTCATTACTTTTTAGGAAATTAACTAGTTATACAGTAAAGCTACTGTGAAACCTATGGTTCAATAATGGCATTCGGCAAAATGTAGGATGGGGCACATCCTTTTCTTTTATTTAGTTTGGAATGTTTTCACTAAGTGATCAAGTGGTCCAAGTCCACATGTACTGTAAACTACAATATTTCTAAAATGAAAGATGACCTTTTTTGACACATAGGACCTTTTTTGTTTTAGTTATGAAGCTGTTCTTATAAGGTATAGAATAATACAATATTTTACTGAGATACTGTATTTTCTCCATGCTATTTAGAAATTTCTAAAGGGTGAGTCCATGCTGATCTACATGGTTCTCCCTAGTTATCCTATTTTCTTTTACACCAGCATTTATGTTTGGAATCACCAAGAAATCTCAATGCTTCGTAAAAAAATCCTTTTTTAATGCACAAAGAATTTTTGCAGCAGTTACTGCTTTGAGGAAACTAATATAAATAATAACACAATTCAGTTCTTTTCTTCATCAACGGCCCCATGTCTGTTTTTTTTTTTCTATTTAGTTTTATGTTCTGCTGGTTTTAATTGTGACTTAGTCCTTAAAACTAGTCATACATCCAAAAGCCATGTGGTATTCATCCAACCATTTATTTTCCAAGCTAAACATTTTTTTTTAAACTTCTTTGGGTTGCTTGATTTGATTTTTATTGGAAAAATAGCAGGGAAACCACATAAACGGGTGCCAATCCAAGACAGGACAGACACATTCGTGCAAACATTCACACATCAGACAAATTTGCTGTCTTCAGTTTACCTGACGCACATGTATTTGGACTGTAGGATGCAACCTACACAGGCATGAGGTGAACATGCAAACTCCACATGACATGAAAGTGCTACCCATTACACCACCGTGCCACACTGCAGAGTCTACTAGGAATTTAAATTGACCTGTAAGGCAACTGTAGCACTCAACTTTTTCAAACGTGTGTGCTTCGGGACAGTAGCTGTAGCTTTTTCGATTTTTTAGATTCAGTAATCATATAGGTGTGCATATTTCTCAAAAACTCGATTTCTTTGCTACACTAATGCAATTTCTCCATAAAATGTATGTCTCATCCAGAAAACGTATATCTAAATGTTTTCACCTTAATAAGTGATATTGCTATCAGGTTCCTGCAGAAAGTATTTAAATAAAAATAGTAAATTATTCATAAAACATACAAAGTAATTAACATCAGTAATGCATTTGTGACATTCTTCACCCTTTTTAATTGTACAAATAGTATCAGTTCTTCCAAAAGCAAAAATGTTTTGGTGATTCCAAAGTTTTAAACACCAGTGCAAACTCTATTTATACCATACTCTTTACAATCACCGATATTGGTGCTCGTTAGTTTCATACCTGCCATTAGTTCTTCTCCCCAAAGGCTCTACAAAGTTCCATCTTACTTTTAAGCCTCTTTCTTCTTCATGAACTCTGTTTTTGTCATGATTACACTTTTTTAATCACTCTGAGGTCCTTCTGCATGCATTTAAATGCAAACTTTCTAGACATTCTTCACCCTAGTCTCAGACATTACCCCGTGTCGATGTCCCGTCCACCGTGACAGCTCTCTTCTCCGTGAATGATCAAGACAGGAAAGTACAGTGCATCCTGATACGCTGGTGGCCTGTCTCTTGTTTCTCCCCTGACTTCTCCATTCTCCCTCTGGTTCCCCTGGCCCTGCCCTTGCTCCTCAACCTCCCCATTCTCCTCATCCTCTAAAGCTTCACTCTGTAAAACACCCCGTCTTTCCTCATCTGAGCCACGGAAGCCAATACCTAGAAAGCTGCCACCATCCTCCCCTCTTCCCGCCATTCCTCCGCCGAGACTCATTGAGTGAAAAAGGCATGTATGGCGGCTCCGGTTGGTGTGCAAACGACCCAGGGAGAAGCCACTGCGACTGAGAGCCAGCCTCCCGCCTGCCCTGATTGGGAATGAGTTCGCCCCTACAATCATATTACCTCTTGCCCACGATGGCAAAGAAGAGCTACTTGTAGATCTCCGGCATCGAGGGCAGCTTTGTAGAAAGTAACTGGAGTCGTGTCTCATTTGGGTAGCCATGGCAACAGACAACGGCGTATTTGGGTTGAAATCCAGGTCCATAAGCAAAGCTTCTGAATAACTGGGTACTATTTGCTGATTGCAGCGTATGTGCCATTCGAGTTCAGTAATGTCCACTGTATTAACTCGCGATATGACGTGCAGCGTGGGACCTCCCGCTCCGCGCTCAAATCCAGACTGATAAGCGTCTCTGTTTTCATTTTCGTTAGCATCCTCATTTTCACCGAACAGCTTCTCTACATGGTAGTGGACATAGGCTGTGCGGTACTCAACCACCACGCGGAGAGGCCAGGACAAAAGCAGGGCAGATGCCAGCCAGTAGATACAACGTCGTGTGTACCAGGGTGGCCTTGCGGGATCTGGAAAGGCAAGCATGTGTTCTTTAAAGTCTACATTCTTCAGATGCATACCCTCCCTTGCTTCCATGTAGTCATCCAGGCCCTCGTTATCGCCAAAGAATCTTGCTCGTTGAGTCAGATATGCGGTCTCTGCCCGTGCACTAGCGAAGCTGAAACACTTCGTAAAGCGCAGCCTGGTGACTGGGTGATCTAGCAAACCCTGCAGCTCTTTTGATACATCCTTGACACCATGCCGTGAGTAGTCGAACTCAGAGCTGGCAGTGTGGGTATTAACTCGCTCGTGGTACACCTGCGTGGTTGTATAGGCGTCTCCGTTGCGGTAGCGTGTCACCTGCCTGGTCCGTCGCACATAGTGATAGCTGATGGCCTTCCACCAAATGCATGGAGTGGACTGCTGCAGTCGCTGAATCCTGTCATACACCTGACCGATCTCTACTTTAGCAAGGTTTGCTGTTTTGGAGTAACAGTGCCAGCACTCCACCAGGTAGACCACATACAGCATGGCAAGGAAGGCCACTGGGATGTAGACATAGCCATTGGAGCAGGGACTGTCGTGATAGAGCCGGGCTCGGTCACCATAGAAATAGGCAGGACCATGGTCATCTGTCGCCATCACGGTGATGCGGTAGAGGGAGCACCAGCCCAGTGTGCCGAAGCAGCCGTACATAAGTAGGGTCAACAGCAAGCACTTCCAGTGAGACTCCCGGCACAGTGAGCCACTCAAGGACTGCTTGAGAGGACGCTGCTGCAAATAGAAAGGGGATTCGGGGTTGGAGTCATGGTGTAAGGATTGGGGTTTGATTGGGACAAAATGGAGGGGAGGGCAAAAAAGAGTAGACAGAGAAAGAAACATTTATAAAGGTTCAACAAAGAATACAAAAATTAAGCACACATTTTCAGATAGAAGTAATTCATTTGATATTGCATGACTCTGGGAATCAATCTTTAACATTCTGACACATGGCCCAGACAGTAACTCTGCAAAATGCACTTTCCCTTCTCACAGTAATTGACTTTGCTCCACCAGTCTCTTGGGGGATGAATACATTTCCTGGTTGCTCGTAACTCAAGCCAAGCCTGCTTTTAACATGCGCTGCTTTAGAGCAAAGAGGGAGCAGCGAATGCTTTTAGATTCATCGATGCATCATGCAAAGTGAACGTGCCTGTCTCTCTACTGCCATTTCTTACTCTGCTGACATTTTAAGGTACTGCAGCTGAATGTCCTGCACTGCTATCCAAGAGATAATCGACAATCATAATGGCCTTTAACCAAACGAAGATGCAAATAGATGTAACTGAAAAACAGCAGATTCTCCATGCGGTCAATATTTCATAACCGGTATGGAGGGCCCATATCCCTTTCACTGCAGGCTCTTAGACACTCTCCTTACACTAAAACACACACACACACACACACACACACGCACACATAAATCTGCTAACAGTCCTAGCAGTGCCCTTGCTGTGAAAGACTGCAGCACTAAAATGCCGACTGTAGTCGAAGAAGGACGGTGATAGCCTGTGCTCTTCTTGGCAGGGGTGCTAGAGTTTAATTGTGCCAGTTTTACAAGGACAAGGGAGCAAACAAAGATGGGTGAAGGGAAATCCATTACAGGTATTAAACACAGAGCCTCCTTTACCTTTCTGATTTTTGATTTATGACTTACCTGTTTATAGTCACCTAAACTAGAAGTCCCTGAAACAAACTACAATTTAATTACAATTTTTCCACAATGACTATTTTTCGAATTTTAGTTGATGGTCATATTACATAAAGTATTGGTAGAGAGGTTTTATGATAAGCTGCCAGTCCATCGCAGGGCAGACACACTAACACATCCATGCATGAAATCATAATAAAGGACATTTTAGCATCTTACATCAACTCAAAATGGGCGAACATGCAAAGTCCATCCAAAAATCCATCCAATCATCTTCTATGAAGAGGCAGTTCTGTCAACTGTAGCATCAAAATTCCTTTCAAAAATACTAAATTTTTTAAGAGTTTGGTGTCTAAGCGAGCGTTACTTTGAAACCTTTTGCATCATAGGATTTAACAGTTTATGACTGAACTCTTGTCCGTAAAAAACTATCATTAATTATTCTAAAAGTATATTATCAGTAATGACTGTTATATTATTAGAAATAATGCCACTGGGAGGCTGGGAACCACAAGAGAGATGTGTGTTGATTACATAATGAGGACATTGGCTAGAAAAAGCAACAATAAAAATATTAAGTAAGCATTTTTAAACTGTTTCAAAAATTATTAACATTATATGAATAAATTTAGGACCCACATAAAACTGCCGCACGTGCATAAATACTATATAACTGCACCTGGTGGTACAGAGCTTAATAGGGTGAATAATTTAGCTGTACTGTCGGCCGTCTGGATAGATGATGTGTATGCTTTCTAGTGAAGGGCAGCACAGTGTTGAGAGCTTTACTAAGAGTAGGAGAGTAAGTGGACTCATCCAGTTTGTATGAGGAATGGACAAAATTATGAAATCAGCATGTGTATTCAGGTTCAAATAATTTATTTATATAGTGCTTTTCACAACAGTGCGTTACAAAGCTGCTTTTCAGTGTTATGAGTAAGGCTGCCACCCGTCCCGTAGAATTACGGAATCATGGCTTCAAAATAAATAGAATGCTCTAAATTGACCGATATATTGTGTTTGTGTGGCTGTGTGAATGAATGTGTGCCCAGCAATGGTTTGGCACCCTATCTTGGTTGTATCTGCGCAGTGTCCAAAACATTCTCTCCTGGCATGGGGAAGCCCCCCCCTTAGATTGTGCCAATTTAGACCCAAAAATCATATTGACCCAAGAATTAATTAATTCCAATTAATTCATTCTTCTCAAACCTACATTAACATGTTTTGGACGACTGTGATTCCTTAAAAAACGCACCAGCGCTACTCCTAAAAATTGAACAAAACAATGTCTTTTAAAACTGTCGGCTACATTATATTATACCGCTATTATAAAACACTAAAGACACTAAGGAACCCAAAAACAGACATCACAGCATACCCTAATCACAATCGGATACTGAACTGTATGGAAATTAGGTTTTAATAGAATTTATATCTGGTTGTGTTTTTGTTGGTGCATAAGCAGAATATTATAATAGAATATTATGGTTTGATTTTTTAGGGTGCTGAGTTTTTAAAGTCAAATGAATGATCATTTATTTAACATATAGTATATATATATATATATATATATACACTGGAGATCAAAATTAGAGAACAATTCAAGCACACTTGATTTTTTCAAAAATAATGCACTCTTCATTGGTCAAAATTTGAAGGATTTTTTGTTAGGGGTATACCATGC
>JAOUQT010000018.1:7394430-7408162 GCA_025769995.1 Xyliphius kryptos
CCTTTTTAGGGGTCACCACAAATAGTCACTATTTTCCAATTTACCCTGTACTCTTAATCTTCTACTCTAAGCCCAACTTTCTGCATATCCTCCTTTACCACATCCATATAACTCGTCTTTGGCCTTTCTCTCTGTATCCTGCCTGGGAGCTACATCTTCAACATCCTTTTACCGATACATCCACTGTTCCTCCTTTGCACATGTCCAAACCAACTTAGTCTGCACTTTCGAACTTTATCCGACAATTTTTCAACCCCTGCTGTCCCTCTGATTTACTCATTTCTAATCCTGTCCATACTGGTCAAACCACACCTAAAGAAAACTTTAACATCTTCAGTTCAGTCACCATATAGCAATAACTGTATGTATAAACATGACATTCATAAAAACAGTTTAACCCAAAGTGTTATTATCATCAAGTTCTTGTATGTTCCTAATTTTCTCCTTGTCCCGAAGATGTGATTTTTTTTTTATATGGCGATTTTCTTTTTTAAAACCACCTTGTTGTAAAGAAGTATTCATGTGGAGAGATAAACTGCAGTATGTGAAGGTCCTCACATCTCCACTGATTATATAAACACTGGGACGGACCAGACACTGTCTCCGCCTTGTGAGGCCTTAATGTTGTCCAAATCTGGCTGCGTTCGTTGAAGGGGTTCCCATCTCCCTCCTACGTCATCATCAGGGGGTGACAGGAGAAGCTGCAGAGACATGGGAACAGTGATGCTTATGATTAAGCGCACGCCCCCCCTTTTTTCCCTCTCCAGCTCCTATATAAATCGCATGTGTGCCGTGATTTCACCAAATCCCTCATCCAGGCTTAATAAAATCATTATCCTTCTATAGTAATATATTAAACGCAGACTCACTGAAGGAACATGGTTCTTACCTAAAAGAAAAGACACTGACACTTTTCCAAACAGTCCAAATGATCAAATAGAACAAGGTGTGGAAAAGTTCCCGGTCTCATCAGAGTGATAGTGGCGTTTGGATCGAGGCTGCAGAGATGTACCGCTCGACTAAAGGCGCATCGAAGGCGCGCAGAGATCAGATCAACGCCGAGATCCGCCACCTGAGGGACCTGCTGCCCATCTCCGACTCCGACAAGGCTCGTCTGTCCTACCTGCACATCATGTCCATCGCCTGCATGTACACCAGAAAGTGCGTCTTCTTCTCTCAAGGTAGGCTTAAAGTGGTTTTGATCATAAACAGCTGGACTAAGAATTTGCTTTCCCTCCCTTTTTTGTCTTATAAAACGTAAAATATGCGTCTGATTCCATTTCAAGAACTGCAGTCACTATCACAACTCTTAAATTTTTTATTGTTTTTGTTTGAATAGTTTATAACGTTTATAAATATAAAGACTTTTATTTGGTCCTAATCCAATTGTAAACATGGTTCAATACTCATTGTCAAACATAACTTGATCTGTTCTCACTTGAAAATAAAAAATAATATTTTAATTTTGAGAATAGGTTAAAAAAAACTATCGTGGGCTTGTGGTTAAGGAACCAGATTTGGTTAGATCCTCGGTCCTACCAAATGCTATGGATGCAGTGCCCTTGAGCAAGTCACCTAACCCCAATTGCTCCATATACAGGGCTGCCCACTGCTCCAGGCACTTAGTGTGTGTATATGTGTCTGTTTCCCTGCAGAATTGGTTAAATGTGACAGATAAATTCCTCTGTGTGTAATCACAGTAGACATATAGATCACTTTATTGACTTTATTTTATGAAAAAAAAAATTCTGCTGTCCAAAAGTTGCTGTCCATGGTGCTGATGCGCACCATGCCTGCTTTACACTTTATCCTTCAAAACAGGAACCAGTGTTTCTCTAACATGCATGTACTTTTGCAGATTTGGGAGAACAACCTGATTTCGATACCAGCATCATGGGTCTGTCTGAGGTCTCTGAGTTGGTGCACACATTGCCTGGATTTCTCTTGCTGTTGACCAGTGAAGGCAAACTGCTTTATCTGTCTCACAATGTCACTGAACACCTTGGTCACTCGATGGTGAGTTATTCGGCATAGATATTACTTTATTTACTCAGCTCTTATTAAAGGACAATGTAGGAAAAAATTTGCATGCCCAAAAATTTGAATGTAAATATACACTAAAGCAAACAAAATCCTATATTTTATATTTCCAATTTTGACAAGTGTTGCATCTTAAAAATATAACTGTTCAACTGATTTTTGTATAAGCAACAATCTTTTTTTTCTCCACAGGTGGACCTGGTATCGCAAAGTGACAGCGTGTATGACATTATTGATCCAGCTGACCACTTTGTTGTAAAAAGCAACCTCATGCCAGTGACTACATCAGACACAGGTAAGAGGAAATGTTTCACACCTATTATATGCTCTAAAAGCATCGCCAACAAATGGAGCTCTAATTTTTTTTTTATTTTTTAGAACGCCTATTTCGCTGCCGCTTCAACACTTCAAAGTTTGTTCGAAGACAGGGCTCTGGGAGCAAATTGACTTTGGTTAGAGCACGCTGTCTGTCATTACCCTACCATCCATCGTCTTACTGGATCGCCAACTCAGTGTGGGTGTGTTTCTGTTCACCCCTGGAACTCCAGCCATCCAACCCAGGCAGCAGCAGGAACCCCCTCCCGACTCCACCAACTGAGCAGGCTTTCCAACTGACCTCTTTCCAGTCGCAACACAGCCGAGATATGAAGATACAAGCTGCACAGGAAAGGTAAGAGAAGCAGGTCACAGTCATAAAACAGTTTCATTAATTTATTTCTACATTGTGTTAAAAATACAAGAGGCCGTGTCAGAGACTAATATCTTTTATTTTCTTACAGTGTGAGTTTGTATCTAGGTTACAATGTGGAGTCACTGCTCTCTCGCTCTTGGTACAGCATGCTACATCCACGGGATCTGTCTTATGCTTCAGCGCAACACTGCACCCTGTGTAAGTTTGATATATTTAGTATTGTGTAACCATTTAGGAATGCTTGCAATTATTTTAAATAACTGTAAACTGTAAAAAAAATATGTGTTATATTTTTGTCCAGTGCGTGAAGGATCGGAAAGGCAGGTGGAGATGGTGGTTCAGATGGAAGCAGCTGACGGCTCATGGGTCTGGCTTTATATGATCCTACAGCTCCAAACAGGAGAGCATCCCATCAGTTGTCAGAACTTTGTCATTAGGTATGACATATCTCACCGACACGTCATGTTTTCCATTTTAAAGAAAACCCTGCCATTATGAACTTTATTAACCACTCACACTTTGACTTCGTGTTCTTTTCCCCACAGTGAGTCTGAAGCCTGGTCTGTGCGTCAACAGCTTAACTCAGAGCAGAATCAATTTACACTTCTCTACCAGGAGGGTTCAGTGCAACCATTCTCGCCACTGTCCATTTCAGAGCAGGTCTTCACCCCTAGCAGCAGTGGCTTATCTGCTCAGTCCTTTGATTTTAGCATTATCTCTGGTCACAGCTCCTCAGAGGAATTCCCCAGCACCATCCCAAATACTGGCCTAGATCTAGGCTCCTGTTCTAGCTTTCCAATAGGCAAAGACTTTTCCCAGCCTCATGAAAGCCAACAAATGTGGTTACCTGAATCTGAAAACCTTTCCACTGGATCAGACCCTTCTGCTCTTCCATTTTTGGGTGACATGGCAGAGCATCACCAAACACTTGTTCAGTCCACACCTCTATCTACGCTTGGTGTGTCCAAAAGACATAGCATGGGGGAGATAGTCTGCACTCCTCCTTATACTCCAAGACACATAGATGGCTCCTTCGTGTTTGGTGAGGGAATGTTTAATAGTGACCCAACCACTACTGAGACAAGTGCTTTAAATCAAATAGTTCAAGTGACCCACTCAGTTTGTTTGTCAGATATTGTTAGCACTGTATCTGCTCAACGCTGCCACAGGCCTTTGTATGAGAAGCTTCCCCTCTCCCCAGATGCTCCAGCAAATGATGATTGTTCCCTACCAGAGATTAAGGGACCTTTGTATGTAGATGTACCTCATTTTATGCATCATGGTCCACCTGAATGTTACCTGACCCCAGAAGCTTCCCCTACTGAACAGTTGTGTCAAGGCTTCTTTCCTCAGCAACTTGAGGAAGACAGAGAGAAATTGGAGATCTCACTTTTGGCTCAGTATCTAAGTTCCATCACTGAGGGATTCTTGAAAGACTGTATACCAAAAACACATCCCACTTCCCCTTCCTGGATTAAAGAGCCCTTTCCCACTAAGAGCTCTCCTTCCTGTGAAATTCCACCCACCATGTACTGTGGGCAAGCTTACTCATCCCTGGCACAAGACCACGTGTCTTTAGAGAAACCTGTCTCTCACCCACAACAATCTCCTCCTCACTCCTCCATTCAGCATCCTCCTCCTTTCCCACAGAAGGAGGCACAAGTTGGTGTTCAGCACCTCTGTAGCGTCCAGTCGACGCACTGTAACAGCATAACCAGCGGCAGAATGCTGGAGTCAGGGACTCCTGATAATGAGGCTTCTCCTGAGAGTGCGATGGATGATGAGCTGGCTCCAACACTGCTACCCTCCACTCTTCCGGCCTCTCTGAAGATGAGTCCTGCTCCAGCATGTAATTCTGTCAGTCCTGGTTTATCTTGTAACCAGTCCCTCCTGGAGGAGCTGGTCAGCATGGATCCTAATTTCGAGGCAGATGTCTCCATAACTCCTGCCTTGAGACAACAACCTGAGTTGTATCAACTCCCATTTCAAGAGTCACAAAAGCATTTCTATCAAGGTAAGAATTGCAGAGTTTTTCTTTTAACAGTTTAGTTATTTGTGCTGATGCAATTTCGATGCTGAGATACTTACCTGTCTCTTCCCTTCTTGTCTTTCAGATGGAACCGGTGATCACATGTTCTAAAATAAGTCTATGACTTAATTGATGAAGTATGGCATATTGTCAGAATTCTCACTCTGTCTTATCTGATTATATGAGTGACTACCAATATGTTTATTTTGTGTTTATACCTCAACAGAATGAGTTTTCATGAGCGATATATTCATGGACTGTCATTTTGGGCAACAAAGTTAGAAGTATACTTAAAAGTATTCAAGTGATGGCAGTTTTGCAAAAACATGCCACTTTGGTATTCACTTATAGTGAAGACTGATGACATTCAATTGTACTGGTTCTATGTAGAGCTGCCTATGGTAACGTAGACGATTGATTCCAGAATCTGATATTTATAACTTTATTAATTGTTTACATAAAATAGATATGTGCCTGTGGAATTATTGATTCTAGATTAAAGCCATGAAAGTATTTATTTTCCTCTATTGAAATGTTCTTGCTGATAAATTCTAATAAAAATGCTTGCTACCTTGCATGGTAATTTTTCTTGTGTTATTTTTTCAATGAAACACAACTTTGTCAAAGAAAGGTCATTTGCATATAGCTTTATTAATTGTCTCTACGCAAAACCATTTTTCTTCATAGTTTCTACCTTTTATCCTGGCTTTTTTATGCATCTCCATGGTTTCATAGACCTGAGAGGTAGGGACTGACGCACACGATGTGGCGCCTGTTAGGTCTTTTTTCTGACGCATGCTCTTGACTCAGAGGCATAGTGGAGACAATCAGCTTCCCACTCCCACACGCTCATTCACCCGGCCTACATGGGCTCATTATACCAGCAAGTGCGTAGTGCATGATAATACCCTATATGGCTGTTCCTGACGCCCTCACAGTTCCCTAACAGTTTCTGGCTCCCTCTGTCTGCCTGTTGCTGAGGCTTTTAGAATTCTGCACATAAAGGCTCCACCTACTCATGGTCCTCCTCAAAGCATCATGTCCATTGAGACCATCCGACATAACCCTGACCCACCTACACCACCATGGATAGATGCTGAACTGCATGCCTAAAAATATCTGTCCATCCACAACACGGGGAACGAGGCTCAGTCTCTGTATTCCTGTCCTTGTGCAGGAAACACAAATAGACAGCTCTGAAAAGAAGAGGAAAAAAGAACACGAACCAAAGGTGCACAAGGACTTTTAGATGTGCTCTCAGAGCTCTTGCCATCCTCCCACTCGTCCAATCAGTCGGCATGCTTCTTTTTATCGTCCCTCTTTCACACATCTGTGCCTGCTCATTCATTAGTATCCTCTCTACCTCTAACTCATCCCCACCCCTCGCACCCATACCTTTCTTTCCACTCCTTCCATCCCTCCATTTATCCTTCTCTGCTTGAGCATCCTCCATTTCCAGTCACGTAAAACACTTATACGACAATGCTTACATGAATAAAATAAATCTCACAAGTGTGTTTGTGTGCTTAGTGTGAATGGCACAACCTACATGTTTTAAATTTACATCTACTTTTTAAAAAAATATAATCATGTCGTGTGTGCAATTAACCAACCCAGCATCAGTAAATGCCTGTTTTGATGTGACCCTATTTAAAGTACACATAGCAGTGGAAAATATAATTCTGTTCATGACATTTAGATTGCAGTGACGAATTTTTGGCAGTTAACAAAAGACAGTACGAGAACCCTGCAATTTATAATTAAAATACCTCCAATCATTTTCAAATTTCCAAAGTATTATATTGGTTCAAGATTTTTTTAAACAAACAGTCCTAAAATTTTGTACATATCAAAAAACTGATTAATAGTGTTTTAGGAGGGCTATTTAATAACTAAATGTCTTGCCTGTTCTACACCCAGGTGGCCAAGATAACTTTCTTAAATTACATCCTCGTTATCCTGGAAGGGGAGGACTCTTGTAGAGGATTAAGCGGAAGATAATGAGTGAATTAATACCATCGTTACAGTTTTCGGGAAGCAAAACGGTGCTGCAGGATCGGACACATTTAGTCAGATGTCCTCTTTGCTGTTGACAGGCAACTCGTAGCATGCCTTACAGCGTTAACTTCCCATTGTTGTGTTAGCTGCTCTTCTTATAGTTTAACTCTATGGTGTCTCTTCAGCCGTTAGTAGATTCTTCAGTTTAGGTGCCATGATACCATGGTTGCATGGGGGTGCTGCTAACTATCAGGTGCAGTTAGGAAGTAGTGATTTTTGCACTGCCTGCCATGATGTGTTTAGGGAGTGGTTGGGTAGGGGTGGAGGGGTGGAGCCACCCCACATCATCCCCTCTACTCTAACCGCCCGCCAATCGCTATAGAGATGACAAGCACCTTGCGTCATCCCCGCCACTCTACCCGTGCCCCAATCACTATACAGATGACACACACCACGTGCCTTATATCATAGATTTTGAGACTTTAGTATAAGAAAACAAAGTATGGAATTGTTCAAAAGTGCATGGCTAAGTGCTTGGTTCTTTTTATCTGTAGCAATACATAAATTAAATTCCATTCAAATCGATTTATTAGATGTATCCCGAAAATGTGTATCCCAAAACTGCCTGGTACTTTGCTGGTACTGTAGCTGTGTTGTGTTAAAAACGTGGAAATTAATAAAGATAAAATTGATACCTAAATTATTACAATAATTACCCTGGTAATACTATAGTTCATCTAGTTGATCATTTGCTGGCACACAATCATCACACATATTTAATGGATAAACACTGCCCTCTTGTGGTAACAGTGGGTGTGGCAGTCCGGTCTATGTGGATCACCATGTGGCCTCTGGGTGTCAGTACACAGGATTTTCTGCTGCATACCTATATGGCAAAGGAAGAACCCCATAATGACGACACAGACATCATGGCGACCAGCGTGGTTTGAACACAAACCTACTGTGAGGTCAAAAGTGTTTTTAAAAAAGCTACAAGCAGAACCTTATTTATTTACACCACATCCTGAGACTTCTAAAGGTAGGCATGTACAGACTACAGCACTGTTAAAGATAATACGCGATAAATGGTATGTACATCCGTTATATAATGACATTGTTGCTATTTATTTCATTCCTAGTTAAACGGATTGTTTAAATAATATTTCTGTTATTTTAGCACCATGGCTGCTTTTCTTGCAAATATTCGACCTGTGATGTCAGTAGTCCTGCAGGGTGAGTTTAATTCCAGTTCATCTGATTTATATTTTATAACCAAACAAAATTGTTTAAATCATTTCAGTTCATATTTTAACGAATAATTATCCACATCACTTTTTTACAAACTTCATTCAGCATGTGTAAATAAATGCATTACCTAAACTGTAAACAGCTCATTGTTATATACGCCCTTTTCAAAAATTTTATGGAAATTATCATGGAAAAGTTGATTAATTTCCACAATTCCATTCAAAACGGTAACCTTTCATAGATTATAGATTCAGGACCCGCAATTTAAATTATTTCAAGTGTTTATTTGGATATTTTTACATAATTTGGGCTTTCAGCACATAAAACCTACGAAAACAGGAATTCAAAAATTTAGAAAACTGTGGTGAAATCAGCCCAAATTTTGCAACAGGGCATGAATGTTTTAAACTGAGTGTGCCCCACTAATCATCTACTAAACAGTAGGGGTGAGGAACAGAATCCAAACTGCTTGAAGTCCAGTGTGAGATCTCCAGTCAGTCATGTGTGGTGTCTGGTGCAGGTGTTTGTAAACTCTGCTTTCTTAAAACCAAGCTCACTGCAACAGTCTAGCAGAATGTTTCTGCTGAGGATCTGTATGGAGATGCAGATTTCATCTTCCAGCAGGACCTGACCCCTGCTCATGCCGCCAGAAGCACCAAAACCTGGTTTAATGCCCATGCCATCACAGTGCCTGGAAGTTATGGAATCCCAGATTTCCTTGATGCTTGCCGTCAGCTCTTCTTTGTTGTTGGGTCTCATTTTTCTCTTGAGAATACCCCATAGATTCTCGATTGGCTTTAGGACCGGCAAGTTGGCTGGCCAGTGAAGCATCGTGATGGCAGGTGCATCAAACCCATATATCCCATAAAACATTTATGCCCCTGCAAAGTTTTCTCCAAAGTATTATATTTTTTTATTTCCTGTTTTAATTCCTGGGTTTTATGACCTGGAAGAACAAATTATGTAAAATAAAGAAAAAAACATCTGACATTGTTCAAATTGTGGCCCCTGAATCTATAATCTATGAAAGTTTAACCTTTTGAATGGAATGATGGAAATTAATTAACTTTTACATGATATACTTTTTTTTTTTTAAAGGGTCTGTATTCAGAAAAACCTAATGACACATTTTCAGCTATATAGGCTTTGCAAGTTTACAGTGATTCATACATGGCAGATATTTAGAAGCTCTGTCTTTTTCCCTTAGTCCAAAATACATGCTACTAAAGATGCTAAATTGTACACGATTGTGAATATGTTCATGAATGTCTATCCTGAAATAGACTGATAAGAGCTCTATGGGAGCTGGGGGGAGAGGCTCCAGCACTGTTGTTCTTCGTTGTTCTTCGTTGTTCTTCATGAATGGCTATGAAAATGATTAGCTCATTTTAATTTGCTGGCTACGTCATAATTCTGTTACTAAAATGTACACGGTTTTATTTCCTGTATTCACATGATTTATTTTGTTTATTCAGCACGTTTTAATTTTAGACCTACATCGTTAATAAAACGTACTGTTTGTTTTGGAATACATTAAATTATACAGATTTAATTATTGTTTCAGCATCTCAGGCTGCATTTACGCGGTCTGGGCCTTTCTTTACCCGAACTATGGCGACACTCAATCAGATGCATCGTCAAGGTAAACCCGCCCCACCACCCAAAAAGCTCGGAGCGACGTTTGGCCGTCCACAGCTGAAGGCTGTAGTTTTAAAGACTATGATCAGAAAGCCCAAAAAGCCCAATTCCGCTAACCGCAAATGCGCACGGGTTCGTCTGTCCAACGGTAAAGAAGCCGTGGTCTTTATCCCGGGGGAGGGACACAATCTGCAGGAGCACAACGTCGTCCTGGTGCAAGGAGGCAGGACGCAGGACCTTCCTGGTGTCAAGCTCACGGTCGTCAGAGGCAAATATGACTGTGCACATGTTGTAAAGAAGAAGCAGTAGTGTGTTTGGTCCACGCTTGGACGTCCAGACGCAGAGACTGTGCTGTGATCTATGATCCTATTTTGATTAGTTCTTGTTTTTGCTTAATTTTGTTAAGTTCTATAACACAATAAAGTTCCCTGATGTCTAACAGTCATATTTGAGTGTGAATCTCAAAGGTTTTTTTACTCCCTGGAATCACAAAAATCAGCGACTGCTATATAGTGTAATGAAGGCGTGCCCAATAGGTCGCTCGCACAGTGCGCGTTGGTAGATGCAGTAAAACACTTCACGTCACATTCTATAGAGACTTCCAATCTGTTCATGATGCATTTCTGACCTCTGTTTGTGTTTCATTTATTCATTATTTATTGCACGAAACTGGCAGTGAGATTTCAATGAAATGGAATATTTCAGAATATGGATATTTTCTTAAGTATATGGATATGGTGCATTAAACTTCCAGACCAATCGCGTGTGCAATTAGATCACCAAAGGCTGATCGTACCATATAGTGTGTGGTAGCTTAGTTAGGGTGTAGGATTAAACAATTTAAAGGTTGTGGGCTTAAATCCCAGGGCCACTGAAATTACCAATAAGGGTCCTTAATCAAGGCCCTTAATCCTCATTATAAAACAGGTAGTTCCGGTCCTGATTGGCTGTGCCGCTTGTCTAGCCATGACATTTTTCACAATAACTCACACCTCTGACCGATTCACTTTCGTATAAATGCGCAATGTAAAATATATTGGTTTTTTTTCTCGGAGTTTGACATAAACTGCGTTCTGTAATTTGATTGTTAAACCTTAAATTAGGGTTGGTCAGGGTTCATTAAAAAAAAAAATTGGATTATGTTGCGGAAGGTGAGTTTATGAGCGATTTTGCTTTCTGTCAATGCATTAATAAATAAAACCAAATTTATTTTTATTATAGTGTGTTGGTAATTGTTTTATAAAAACAATAGAGCCCTCACGTTTGTGCATTATTGTGAATAAACCACAGGAAAAGTTGTAACTGTACTCCGTTTGCATGTCGTTTCCATCTTTGCCTAAAACAGAGAACCTTATACAATTCTAATTAAATACCTCGCTATAGGGCATCATACGATATAGTAACCTGCTTGTTTTGGCCACCGATGGATACATGAGCTTATAAAGATTTTTAACACCATAGAACAGATATTTAATAACCTGTTTTTGTCAATAACTCCTAAATAAGGGTTAAGATGGGAAATTGAGTTAACAAAAAGATGCAGGCAGTGGTAGTTAGGGTGTTGGGCTAGCGATCAAAGGGTTGTGGGTTCAAAACCCAGGTCCACTGAAGTTATCAATGTGGATCCCTGAGCAAGACCCTTAATCCTTAAAAATGTAAATAAACCAACGGAAACCAGTCCTTCTATACGAGACGCAATCAGAACATGCAGTGTGTTTACAGACTGGGTCTGTTTTCTTACACACAGGTCTTTCTGTAATAGTCTTTTCCCTGTTATCAGATGCCACTAATCCGTCTGCTACAAAAACATCTTAACATTTACTATTATCCTATAAGATTACATCGTAAAAGGTTTTGTGGATGCTGTTTTGTTGCTTTCCTCTCGTTGTAAAGTTGTAAATTTGTACACAGAGAAATGAAGAAATAGAACTTAAAAGCATTTTACTGACACAAAAAAGCCAGATACACGACATGCACATCAAATTTAACATGACAAACAATGTAAAACATATTTTTTAAAAGTCTGGCAGATGGCATTGAGGATCCCACAGTGAACTTTTTTCTGCAACATGCCCAATATGCCTGCAAACACACAGCCAGGCCAATGATGATGCTTTAGTACTGATGTACCGTTGTGATGTTCTAGGTTTTCATGTACACATTTGACTGACTTTGTGGAAAGAGTTCATCCAGGCATCGCTCAAGATTTCCATTCCTTTCAGGATAATGATTCTCCTTAATCATCTTTGATATAAAATGATGGGTCTGGATTCGGGTTTCTTGGGTGGATGTTTTGTTTGAAAGCAGAACCCTAAGCAGTTCTTGATTGGCCTCTACTGACAGACCGAGTAGAAAACGAAGAAAGAGGTCATAGTTGCTATTTTTGGCATGCAGTGCTTTGTCTACAGCGCACTTGTGTAGTTCAGCTAGTGAGGGTTCCTTGGAAAACATTTTGGGCTTTGCTACCAAGATGTTCTTTTGTTGATTCTTAAAGCAAATAAAAACATAAAGTGCAGCAAGGTACTCTTGGAGAGTTGGATGAATGAAGCAATCCACCTTTTCCTGATACATTACAAATTTCTCTCTGTAAAACTGAGTACAGAGGCCTGAGGTGGCCACTTCACGATCCGCCTCCAAATTCCCCGCTTTCCAGTCCTCTCGATCGATCCGAAACACGTTCTTTTCCAGTAATTGGAAGGCAATATTCCCAAGTTTCATGAGAAACTCTGGGTTGAGCAGCTTCTCATCCCGTGCTTGGATCTGAACTATTAGGAATTTAGTGTAGAAATGAGTAAGAGCTTTGGGCAGTGAAGTCCCGGGCGGAAGTTGTTTTATGTCCCTCTCCAGATAGCTGCGGACAATCCAGCAGAAGAGCGGCATGTGGCACATAAAGTAAAGTGTTTTGCAGCACTTGATGTGAGTGAGGACTTTTTCCGCAAGTGCCTCATCTTTGATTGTCTTCCTAAAATAGGCATCCTTCTGTTCGTCGGTAAACCCACGGACATCCAGTAACTGGTGGATAAATTCTGCTGGGATGACTTTGATTTTTATGGGTCGTGAGATGACCCACACGTAGGCGTAGAACAATAGATTTCCCCTGATCAAATTGGTGATTAAGATGTTAATAGTGGCAGGTTTCGAGTGGTCACAATAGTAGAGTGTGTTATGGAAGTCGATGGGGAGGATGGATTCATCCAGGCCATCCAGAATAAACATTACCTGGCAGTCATCAAAGTCGAGGCTGTCCACTTCTTTCATCTCTGGATAGAATTTACAAATCAAATCCAGAAGGTTCAATTTGGCATATCCTCTTTCGTCATCATCTTCTATCTGATCCTCCTCCATAGGTTTCTCATCGCCTTCACTTTCATTTTGGTCTTCTTGCATCGGGATCAAAACTTCTTTCTCCTGGTTTAATTCTTCACCTTTTTGGCGATATTCTTCGTCTATTTGGTTTAACTCCTTAAAAGACATTGGAATAAGAAAAAAGATGTCCTGGTGTGCATTTCCTTCCACCCAGTCATGGATGAACTTTTGAACAAGGGTTGATTTGCCGATCCCAGGACTTCCTTTCGTTATTATGGTCCTCACATGTTTTTTCTTTATCATATCCGGATCAAAAATGTCCTTACTTGAAAGCATGGCTTTTGTGCCGCGGCCTACTTCTTTCAAATCCGGGAACTGCCTGTACTCATGCTCACTGTTCACCGCAGCATGTCCACCTTCTGTAACATGGAGGTCTGTGTAGACGTCCTCAAACAAGTGTCCGTGCCCTTGTTGGATCACGTGGTTGTATTTCCTCTTTAGAGTTTTCTTTAACTCGTAACGAACCTCATCTGAATAGAAAGAGGGTTCACATTGGATTAACAAACTTAAATCTAATGCAGATTTCACGTTTCCCAATGGTTTTTGCATCATTTATAAAGTATCTATTACATTTGTATGTATATATTTCACCAGATGTCGGTAACAACCCAAGTAATACATACATATATAGAAATCAAACCATAGATGTCCAGAAATTAAATTATGTGGAATGGCACAGGGAAAAAGTATTAAACACGTGAAGAAAGGGAGGTGCAAAAAGG
>JAOUQT010000018.1:7635946-7647024 GCA_025769995.1 Xyliphius kryptos
TTCAATTTACCTGGAATCCATGTTTTTGGGATGTGGGAGGAAACCGGAGAACCCGGAGGAGGCCCACGCAGACATGGGAAGAACATGCAAACTCCACCCAGATTGGGATTCGAAACGGGAATGCCCAGCGCTGAGAGGCGAATGTGCTAACCACTTAGCCATCGTGCCGCCCTAATGAATAAATGTAATTGCCTAATATAGTGTGTGTTTTAGTTAGTGTGTGTGTCCAGCGATTAGATTGGCGTCCTGTTCTGGGTGTATCAGCACCGCGCCCTCCACTAGATGGGCATGACCCACCCCTAGTAAAAGACTAAGTAAAAAATAAGGAATAAATGCTAGAATTCTGTTTTGTTCCAATAAACATCTGACTCACATTTAAAATCAGTTATATATTGCTGCCATCCAGCTATTAAGTCTTAATTTGTTGTTAACATCCGAATAATTTTATTCATTTATTCATTAAGGTCCTTTGAAACGGCCAATAAATTATAGTGAAGTGCACTAGAAGTGAATAATTCGACTGAATTAGATACAGATTACACTGAGATCCTCTCATCTTTGTGAAAATGCTCACTAAATATGTTAATGTGCACTTTTTTATAAACTTGAGTGGGTGGCATTTTTTCCTCACACTGCCCTTTGTGTGTCAGACTTCTTTCCGCCTCCAGACGTAGCAGACGAGGGCCTGGCGCGACCAGTAGTGGCAGGCATCGTGGCCACCATCTGCTTTCTGGCAGCAGCCGTTCTCTTCAGCACGCTGGCGGCCTGCTTTGTCAACAAGCAGCGGCGGAGGAAGTTCAAGAGGAGACGAGGTGAGTGGCACTCTTACGGGGGACACGTCTTATTGCATTACAATTGCTGTAAATATTATACACAAGTCAGCAGTTTAATTTACGAAGACTTAATCCAGGGGAAGAACGTTACAGGCTTAGTGCAGATACACCCAGGACACGGCGCCAATCTTGTGATAGGAACACACACACAAACTTACACTACATGGGCCAATTTAAAGCATTCAATTTTCCTTAAATCCATGTTTTTGGATTGTGGAATAAAAGCAGAGAACCTGGAGGAAATCCACACAGACACGGGAAGAACATGGAACCTTCCCCCTGATCGGAATTCGAACCCGGAATCCCCAGTACTGAGAGGTGAACGTGCCACACTGTATTAATCATTCATTAATATATTATCTTTCACGTAATCCTTCATTAGGGTTGTAGGGGGTTTCTCATACCCTTTCATGGGAAAACATTTTAGGCACTGGACAGATACATCCAGGACAGGGCGCCAATCTATCCCTGGGCGCACCCTCTCAAACACTTACTCATTCACACACACACACACACACACACACAATTGGGGCAAATTAGAGCAATAAATTTACCTTGAATCCATGTTTTTGAACTGTGGGAGAAAACACACGCAGACACGGGGAGAACATGAAACCTCCACCCATATGGTAATTCGAACCTGGAATCCCCAGCACTGATGGGCAAATGTGCTGCACTGTTCTAATCATAACACAGTTCATTTCTGCTATGATCTGTATTTTTACTTTCTTCTGTTATTCACTTATTTTTGTGCATTTGATCCTTCAGATCCCCCGCTTTCGATTACACACTGCAGGAAGAGCGTGGAGACTCCGTGAGTAATCACTTTCTCACATTTTATTTTGTTATTTGATACTGAAGTATCTTTAGGTGTAAAGTTCATGCTCCCTAACACGCCCCAATTTACAAATAAACCCACATATCCACAGAATTAAACTCGCACGTTTTTTTGACCAAAATGATCACAATGGTCTTCTTTTGACAAACAGTTGTGTAGTTGCTTCTCTACATACTTTGTAGGCAGGTATTATTTGAGTGGTGGATGATTCTTTGCATTAATTCTGGTGGTGTTGCACTGATACAACTAGATCTGACATCCGAAATCTAAAATGTCCACTCACCATCATCCAGCATCTTCTAAACAATAATGAAAGATTACAGAATGACCAACACAGACTGCATTTGCAGATGAGCTACTGTCTCAAATTTGGCCTATACTAATAAAAGGCAAAGCCCTGGCTCACTGACTCAAGTACTTCTCGAGTACTTTCAAAGTGGACACTGGGCATCGTGATTCCCTATCACGTTCTTGGAAAAAGTAACAGGTTCTCGCATTCCTATGCTCAATTGTGTGTCTTTGCTAACGCCATCAAACACAACACCTTGGATGGATTGCGGTCTTAGTTAGTACCTTCAAAGCTCCGTCATTCCTTATCATGTCCTTGAAAAACATACTGAGAAATTTCTGTAGGAAACCAACCGCGTGGACACTGTAGTCACAACTCACACTATATTCATTCATTCATTAATCCTGTACTAGGGCCACGGTGGGGTTTCGCATTTGAGAATGTCTCGGGCGCTGGACAGCTACACCCAGCACAGGGCGCCAATCCATCGCTGGGTACACTCACACACACACACACACACACACAGACACACACAAACACACATACTATTCGGGGGCAATTTAGAGCATCAATTTATCTTAAATCTATGTTTGTGGTCAGTGGAAGTAAACACAGATTGGGATTCGAACTGGGAATCCCCAGCGCTGAAAGGTGAACGTGCTGCACACTAAGACCAATAATACATTTATTTTAAATATATAAACTCCGAAACCATCTCTCATTTAAAAAAAACTGTGTTTCAACTATCATGTTGTTGTCAGGTTCTCCACTGTAGTGCAGCATGGCTATTCCACTAGTATGTAATAAAGGCCACAGTGAATAAACAGCGTGTAAAAACTTGCACCAGCACAACACTCACCATACACCATCACAGCATCGCCAAATTCTGTCCCGGAGATTTTGAATTAAGAACCCCTTATTGCATTCTTGTCTGAACTTTAAAGACGGACAGGCTGAAGAGAAATACCTGTCTTTTTTTGAGCAGTCGTAATAAACAACTTTGAATGTCAGAATATAGAACTCTTGCAGGATTTATCTGGATTATGTGGAGAATGTCAGTTTAAGATTTCTTTTACTTTTTGAACTCCATTTTTCATTGGTTCAATGTAAATGCCGCGGATAATCACAGTATTATAAGTCCTTGTGCCACAGAAATATGATGTTATGGATATGCAGGTACAAAACTTACATTTATACTGTACGACTACATCAGTTTCTAAGCTTTTCATCCTGATTAGGTGCGCAGGGGCTGACGAATCCTGTTCTGCCACTCAAAGGACCAAAGGCGTGGCCTTACCCGATAATAATAATAATAAAGTGTTCTATTTTGCCTAATGTTACACACATAGGAATCTGTCATTTAGTCCAGCCGTGCAGTGAAACACACACACATACACTGAGTGAAGTAAGCACCACGCCTGGAGCAGTGGGCGATCTTGTACTTGACGCCTGAGGAGCAATGCCCATGGGCACTTCAGCCTTAGTATTTGGTGGGACTGGCAATCAAAGGAAGGCTGGTTCCTTAACCACAGACCATATGACTGCCTTTTGGACAGGTCACCTGTCTGTCAAAGGCCATACACACAAACACAAAGTATTCACACCTAGAAGCGGTTCAGCATTACTTTAGTTCTTGTGTCCGCTCATGTGATTTTGGTCTATGAGAGGAAACCCATGCTGACTCTTACCCTAGCTGCCTAGGAATTCGAACCCAGGACCTACTTGCTGTGACCTGGGACAAATTTTTACCACTCTGCCTTCCGAGTGTAGCAGATTCATTAGAGATGAGTTTACTTAACACTGTTATACTACCAACGGTATTGAAGGATTCAAGGAGGATTTATTTTCCTTTTCATCGCATGTGGCATATGTGACGAAAACGGCCCACGGACCCAGAGTAAACCTGTTCTATCAACTAAATTATATCATAACTTATTTTTTTCAGATTCTTTCAGTCTCCTGCTTCATCAATGCCGATCGTGTTGCACTATTCGAATGAAAATAAAAATTTTAATATGATCAGCTCAAAATTCCAAAACGAAATAGTGTGTGTTATCTTTATGGATTTCCATTATGCATCGCTGAGCTTCAGAAAAAAAAGCTACAGACTTGTGGCAGCTTGTTTGGTAGTAACAGCTTATCATGGGCGGCATGGTGGCGTATTTATCACGTTTAAATTTGAATCCCAATCTGGGTGGAGTTGCCATGTTCTCCCCGTGTCCACATGGTCCCCATTTACCTTCCACTGTACAAAGCCCAGATTAAAGTGTATTGGCTGTTTTAAATTGCCCCTAATTAAAATGCCCCATATATTGTGTGTGTCTGAATAAGTGAGTGTTTGCCCAGCGACGCATAAGCGCCCTGTCCTGGGTGTGGTGTCCAGGGTGGGCATGGAAACCCCCCCACGACCCTAATCCCTAGTCTAGGATTAAGCAGAAGATAATGAAATGAGAGAACTATAGTTAGAGTAAATATTTAAAAATCACCAGTAAAATCTGATCTAAACTGTAAAAAGTCTCCCTTTCTGTTTTTATATTTCAGGTCTCCTGAAAAGATGAGTCCGGAGAGTGTTCGATCCATGAGAGCACCGTCCGAGTCTTCTGAGGAGGGCTCACGCGCCAAGAAAAGTCCTGCCAAGGAGTTGTCTTTATACAAGAAAACCAAACGAGCAATAATCAGCAAGAAATATAGTGTCTCGAAGCATGAAGCTGAGGCTACCACACCCATCGAGTTGATCAGCCGGGGCCCAGATGGTCGCTTTGTCATGGATCCCACTGATTTAGATGCACCAATCAAAGCCAGGCGCATTGAGGGCTTTCCCTTTGTGGAGGAGTCAGACCTCTATCCAGAATTCCGACAGTCCGATGAGGAGAACGATGATCCAGGCCCCATGCCTCCTATGATGGCCACACTTAGACCCCATCAGATCTCTCCGATTTCTTCCAGCCAGGAGTCCTACTTGCAGCCTCCAGCCTATAGCCCTCGGTTCCAGAGGCCAATGGAAGGTATGACCATCATGGAAAGCAGTCGACTACATGCCATGGGGCAGATTCGTGGTGCTCCCCACTTTCGAGCTTTTTCGCATGGCCAGTTCTACCTAGGCAATTATTTGGGCAGTCCTGGTGAACCTGAGCCTCCACCTCCTTTCTACATGCCAGATTCCAGCCCGCTTAGCTCTGTCATGTCTTCGCCCCCCTACCACATTGAGGGTCCTTTCGGTCGTCCAGGAATACCAGAGGAAATGAGTGAGGGAGAAAGTCAACACTATGCAGTCTCCGGCTGCTCCCTTCCCTTGACCCATACGTCATCACTTTCCCCAGATATCTGGCAACGGCCTGATTTTTCCTTTACCACTTTTGAGGGTCCTCACTTTATATTCCCTCCTCACCATCCTTTGCAATTTCATCGGGAACCGACTCTTCCTCCTCCTTTAGTTCTCCCTTCTAGTGCGTTTGCTTCATCTTCTATTCATTTACCTCCCTATCCTGGTATCCTACAGCTGGAGGCCCCAAAGATTCGGCCCGGCAAGTCTCCCAGCAAAATGAAGCCTCAGGGCCTTCCAGCCAGGCATTTACCTATGCAAGAGGCACATAGTCTAGGGCAGCTAAGACACACAAGCCACGGTATAGGCGTGCCAGTTTTGCCTTACCCTGATCCAGTATCTCGCATTGTTGGCCCGAGCTCATTCGGAGGCCTAGATACCCGCTGGTTTGAATTAACGCCGAGACTTAGCCCTAGGCAGCCTCGCAGGATGGAGCCCAGCATGGTGGTACTTCAACCATCTCGTCTGTCACCCCTTACTCAAAGTCCGATTAGCTCGACTGCAGGCTCCCCAGAGATTGTAGTGCGCCCCAGGCCTCGCCCGAACATTGTCCAGGCACCAATTCCACCTGAGATGTCTGAAATAACCCTTCAACCCCCTTCTTCTGTCAGCTTCTCAAAGAGATCTTCCCCTTCTTCCTCTCCTGCACAAGGCCAGGGCAGCCGAAGAGCGAGTCCTAGTTACCGACCACACATGGCCTTTGCCTCCTCAGCAGCAAGTTATCCCTCACAGTCACCATCACCCCCAATGGAAAGAAGTGACGTTTTTGGACAGTTACCAACGCGAAGGAGGAGCGAGGAGGAGATTCTTCCATCCGAACCCTCGCCGCCTCAGCTTTCAGCTTCAGGGTAGGTGTAATGGACATGCAGGAAAGATTTGAAATATATATATAATAACAGATTGAGACAGTAGTCAGCATTTCATAAAGCTGAAAGGAATTTATTATTAATTTCTAAAGAAAATAGTTGCATTGAAATTCATGTCTTCTAAGCTAAACTGCCCTCGTTGCGCTGCATTTTTACCATTTTTTAACCATTTTCGACATAAGCCAGTTGTGCTTTTTAGCTCTGTACTCCCACTAACGCTGCTTTCATGTTCAACATTCGTTTTCATTCATGTTGTCTGTGAAGCACTTAAAGACACTTGCCCTTAGGGCACTGGCCCAGGACAAGATCATTTATATGCTTCACAGATATGCTGACAGACTTCATGGGGCGAAGATTCATAATATGTGGCATTTTGAACAGATTTAAAATGCAGTAACAAAGCCCCTTTGAAAAGCCTGGAATCAGATGGACACCAACACTGGAGCCCAGCTTTGTCATTTTGTGTCATGCTTTACCCTGCCTTTCACCCAACAGGAGGAAACCCTACATGTACATCCAAATTGACCTTCCCCAGTCAAAATGAAGCCATGTTTTGACTAATTTCAGGCTTTTTAGGATGACTCACAGAATGCATGATGTGCAGGTTGACTCGAGTGTGGCCAGCTGTGCAGACACAGGGCTCCTGTCCTGATCCTTAGTAATAAATCTGCATGATTGCTTTTTTCCGCACCTCCCTTTCCTTCATCACCCAGGTCTTACCCCAGCTCTGACTGCCAGGGGAGGCTTGTTGGGCGAATCGTGTTGCAGGGACTGTCCGCTCTCATCTGTTGCAATGTTGTCATCATCTCAGTTAGGGGCAGTTGGTCAATTCTTGATGACTCCTGGAGTCTTACCTGCTTTGTTTTTGATTGATCTCAGCTATCTGGGCAGCGTTGTTGTGACCAGGTCCTCTACACCGCAATAGGTAAGGGTTGGATCCATGTCTGAAAGGGGGGGCAAAAGGTGGGGCTTTTATTCACCTCGTTCTTTAAAGGGGAATACAAGTCTTGGTTTCTTTGGTTTGCTACACCAACCAGCAATTACTTTTTTTTTTATCTTTTTTTTTCCCTTGTTTGATTTTGTGAGTAGCTACATATTTATGTTCTGCAGTCTGTAACCATGTATGCATTCTAAACCTGGTATGCATACGTGTATTTGCGTTATTGCTTAAGAATTAATCCTCATTATATATTAAATAGATTAAAGGAGACTGTGCCAACAGCACCAGAGTTAAGACCGTTTTTCAGCCCTCTGTGTTGTTTTTATCAAACTGACCTGAGTTATTTATGGAATTACATCCTGGAAAGAGCATTTTAGACTCTTAAACTATCAAGACACAAGTGTAAGTGTTTATTATATCATGCATTGTGTTTATAATCTAAATCCCCATGGAAATCTTGAGGCGTACACATTTGGACTGCAGAACCCTCTTCCACCCACATGGAGAAAGCAGACTCGTGAACTTGCCTTTGTAATGGGGAAAATACTTCTGGCTCTGGGCATTGAAACGTCGAAACATTCGTATTTTTTTGCTTGCGTTTGCCCAGTCTAGTGCTTTTCAGAGTATTCCCCTTTAAAGTTCTGTTCCATGTGCAAAATTCCATGCATGCCATCGCTAAATATTGCTCTTCAGTTGACAAACGAACAAATATCTTGATAAAATTCTTGTTACATTTGTTGTCTGAGTGCTTTGTTTTATTTACCATTATGTGACTGTTCCCAAGTAGCCATTTTCCCCTCCCGCCATCTCTCCCCCTGTCAGCATGGTGAAGCCCATTGTAGACAGTATCCATGTCTATAAACACATTTTTGAAAATGCTTTGTCGCTCAGCTGTGATTTCCCCCCTCTACTAATGGCTTTAAATTTGTCTCGGCAGCCCAAGCAGAAGGACGGCCCCTTTATAATGCTCTTTACTCTCTACTTTGTTTTACCGTGCCTCGTCAGAGCCGTGCGTGTGCGTGTCTGTATGCCTGCGTGCGTGTGTGTGTGTGGGTGGCAGAGTATGTGGGCTGCATTATAAGTGCCTCCATACTGTATTTGGATGGGAAGACTGAATACAAGCTAAATGTTTAAGCCTGTATAATGTAGTTTTTACAAAAATGAATATCTAGAATATTAATTATCACTATTTCTCCCTTCATCTTTAACGAAGCAATTTTTTTAGATACACATTATGTTGTAATAAGTGCCGATTCTTTAAGAAAATAAGACTAATATAATGTGTTCAAACCTACATGTATATATAACTCTCTTTCCACTCAAATAACTTCTGGCTCCATGATTGTCATGCTGAACAAACTGCCCGATTCCGATTGTGGATGTGTTGGACTGATGTCGAGGTAATCTGGTGCGCCTATAGCTTGGCACCGAAAGCAGTTTCTAAAGGTTTGGGCCAAGCCATATGTGACCAGTGTGTTATCGATAGTAGCCAGAGGACAGCTGGTGTTGTGTGTGATAGCCCTGTCTTCTTTTTGTCCTGTGCACAGAAAACGTCGAGGTACAAGTGGCCCTGCGGGGTCTGAGAGGATAGAAGCACTGAGATACCAACGTGTCAAAAAATCCAAGAAGGTTGCAGTTAACAATAACAACTCCAAGGCCAGAAAGAAAATGGGTGAGACTGCACTTACTTTTTTAACATTTGTGCCAAACCTTTTGTATTTGATTCTTCAAATCTTTAAAGAGAATTTTTTTTTTTTAGAGAAGAAGCATCTTTTAGAAATACCATTTTGGAATAGAGTTGAGTTGAGTTTCTCAGCAGTCCAAAACAGGAACTGAATTCTCTTAAAACACACACTTTCGTTTTTTTCTTCTTTCTGCTTTTACCCTTCATTACTTTTTCAGGGTCACAACAGCGATGAACGCACATATTGACTTGGCAAAGTCTTTTGTGCTGGATGCCCTTCCTGACACAACCCTCTAATTGCATGCTGTAATCTTGTGACGGTGACTTAGTGGTTAGCACGTTCGCCTTTCTGCACTTGGGATCCAGGTTTGAATCCCAATGCGGGTGGAGTTTCCATGTTCTCCACGTGTCCGCATGGGTTTTCTCCAGGTTCTCCAGTTTCCTTCAAGGGTAGGAAAGGGAGGTAAAGGATGATGGTAGAGATAAAGGTGCTGAGATTGGGATCGTGAGTGATGAGGATGGGAATTACAAATAAGATTATCAGAGGGTTACAGGCGGGATGATTTGGAGACAAAGTTAGAAAGGCCAGATTAGGGTGGTCTGGATATGTACAGTAGAGGGATGGGGGCAAGAGGATGATGAGGATGAAGCCACCAGACAGGAGGAGGAGAGGAAGTATGGCAAGGTTTATGGATGTGGTGAGGGTAACGAAGGAGAAAAATCGGGACAGGGTGAGGAACGCATAGTTAAATCAGGGGTTCTCAACTGGTCTCATCCCAAGAGCCACAATTTCTCATGGTATCATGTCTGCTGATGGAAAATCAAAAGGCAGATGGTCGAGGGTCGCCCAAGATGATATTTATTAACGAACTGTTCATATGAGCACCAGCAAAGCACCAGTGGAGCTAAAAACCAAAAATACAAACGGCAGTCCCCACATCTGCGCTTTCAGCTGAAAGCCACAGCGGTAAAACAAAAAACAAAAAGGGCGGGATGGAGTCTGCAGCTCCGGGAACCGTCAGCTCAGGTGCGATGAGACACCAGAAGCACAACACAGAGTCCAGGTCACCATAGGAACACTATAGGAACTGTTATCAAAGCTGGTAAAAAGCCGAAACAGGGATCACCACATACACAAAGCAAAACACCTGCCACACAACACCCAGAAACCTTATGAGCCCTAAAAAAGTGCTTACAAGTGGCAGCTGGGCTTTAACTTTATTTAATTAAAGCTCAGCGATAGATTGGCAACCTGTCCTGGGAGTATCTGCCCAGCGCCCGAGACGCTCTTCCCTGGATGGGCATGGGGAACCCCCCACGACCCTCATAAAGGAATAAACGGAAGATAATAAATTAATAAATAAATTTTATTAAAATTTAATGGGGTCCAGTTAGATAAGATTTTGTCAGGCCGTCAGAATTTCTAAGTTGTGTTATGAATTAGTGCCAAATCCTGGATAGTGGGTGGCAAAGTTAGTACATCAACCTCTCAGTGCTGGGATTCCTGTTTCGAATCCCAATCTGGGTGGAGTTTCCATGTTCTCTCTGTGTCTGTGTGGATTTTTTCTGGGATCTCCAGTTTCCTTCCACAGTCCTGGTGCCCTGTCCAGTATCTGTATCTGCCAAAAAACAATCTCCTAAAACAATCTCTGAATTGGCATAGTGGACCCCATCACCCCCGTCCCCAATGACCCTAGTATAAGATTAAGCGGAAGCAGGACTGCGGTCCTCCTATCAGTGATTTCTGATCTAAAGGTCCAGCGTTAGCATCACTTTCACATTTAATTATGCTGATTAAATCCAAAGCAACCCATGAAACATCACGGCACAGGGAAAAATCAGTGAACACCGAATCTGGTGATATCCAAAGTCAACGAAAATAGAGGATCCATTGTATTTAATTTTAACAAGCTGTCCGCAACTCACTCAAAAGGCATCACTTTTGGGGCCCCATCATTTGAGAACCACTGGTTGAAATTAATGCATTAATTGGGGGGATATTTGCAGAAAATGTTTACCTGGAGTTCAGGGTGTTTTACAGTTTTTTGCAGAATCTGATTCGTGGAAACTTTGACATCAAATATTTGAAGGTTTCTCAGCTTAAATAAAAATCACAATCAAACTCAATATTATATCTACACTGCTCAAAAAAATAAAGGGAACACTTAAACAACACAATGTAACTCCAAGTAAACTACAGTTCTGTGAAACCAACCTGTCCAGTTAGGGAGCAACACTGATTGTGAATCAGTTTCACTTGCTGTTGTGCGAATGGAACAGACAACAGGTAGAAATTAGAGGCACTT
>JAOUQT010000018.1:7661848-7674534 GCA_025769995.1 Xyliphius kryptos
CTGCAGAAGCACTCCTTTATAGGGGGGGTCTTGCTAAGTGCCTCTCATTTCTACCTGTTGTCTGTTTCATTCGCACAGCAGCAAGTGAAATTGATTCACAATCAGTGTTGCTTCCTAACTGGACAGGTTGATTTCACAGAGGTGTGGTTGAGTGGTGTATATGTACATGGTACAGCTAGGGGTGTAGTAGCTCAGTGATTAGGGGGTTGGGCTAGCAATCAAAAGGTTTTGGGTTCAAATTCCAGGTTTACTGAAGTTACTGATGTGGGTCCTTGAGCAAGACCCTTAACCCTCATTGTTTGAGGGATTCAGTATGTAACCCTGTGTTCTGACCCCAACTATTAAGTGGGATACATGTAAGTCACTTTGGATAAAAGCTTCTGCTAAATGACTCAATGAATATAAATAAATGCAAATGTTCTGGCGGCTGCCACCACAAGTTATTGAAATAAGTAAGTAAAAAGAAATATATTACAATAATACATAAAGTAAAACAAAATACGCAAAAAACTGTAAAAAGCACTTAAGTGACCCTTAATTAAGAATTAGGAGAAAAAGAAGTTAAATTGTAAAGGGCACAGTGCATTTCCACCTCCACTTTTTTTGTAATTTTGTACTTACTACAAATACTTCAAATTTTTTAGTACTTTATCTTCTTTATTCTTCTTTGTATATTGCAGCTCTATAACTGGGGCATCTGTGAAAACTGCCATTTCCCTGTGAGGATTAATAAAGTATTCAGATTTTTTAAAAACCGTGTGGTTTTGTTTGTGCGGCTGACATGTTATTGTTGGGTATTTATCTGTTTGGCGCTGATGACATTAACTTTACCTGAAACACACTGAATTTGAAAAATATAATTTTTTGGTTTCTGTCTTACTCCATTCTACTTTACTATCTTCCTTTCTATTCTGCACCATCTCTGTTTTTTTAACATTACATCTCTTGATTCTGGCTCTTTTCCCCGCCCGCTCTTACACTCTGTGTTTGTGTGTGTGTGTGTGTGTCTCTCTCTCTGGCAGGCTGATCCTGCAGTGAGTCAGTATCATGGAGGCTGGCAGCGGAGCTGCTGCAGTGGTGGGGAGTGCTGCACTAGGACTGTTCACAGCTACAGGAAGTCATGACATCTCTGACAGGTAAGACTCATTCCTCTCAGTCCACACGGGGGAAACATCAATAGGCGTGTGATTGCATGTGGCCATGCTAAGTGAATGTGAATCTCTTACTGCTTGTGAAGCCTTCTCTTTAAATGAGAGGGATTTTTTAGTGTTTAATGCTGTGTTGGCGTAACCCCTCACTGTGGACGCTCAGTGTTTTGGGACTGTGTTTGCAGTTTCTCCCGTAAGATTAAAGAAGTGACGGAGTGGTGGGCTGCGCAGATGTTGCTGTTCTGGTGTTTCGTCATTGATTTTTTTTTCTCCCCTCGGTGAACAGTTGGTGATGGGGACAGTTCCTGACCAAACTTGAATTTGCCGTCATTGATCTCTAAGCTGAAATGACAGCTCCTCATGTTCTGATCGATCAGCTGTGAGCCATGTCACCGCCCAGCTGCCCCCAAATCCGTTCCATTAAGTTTTGCGAAGTCCGCCACCGTTCTCAGCACACATGTATCGAAATACCGGCGAACTCCCACCCACTCGGCCCCAACAGCGCCGTGCATCCCTGTCACATGACTGCGTGAGCTCACGAGCGCATGCTGCATGCCTCGCAGTGTGAACTCTTCCCCCGAGTGTCTTTCAGAGATTCAGCATTCAATCCTGTTCGCAGGATAACCTCGCCGCCACCACATTCGGGCCCGGAGGGGCTGGAACGGCTTGTGTTTAAGGATTATTGTCTAGCTACATTTTAGTCCTCTGTCTCATTTGAACAGGGTTGCCATGGCAGCCAGGGCTTAGCATACATTAGATATTATTAACATGACGTTACACGGTAATAGAGGAGGGGCTTTGCTTTCATCCTGTGAACAGCTCTGTAGCTGTAGTACTCTGTTGCTCTGAGAATGGCCTCAGTCTTATGTGGTCTTCCTGCACAGCAGTGACCTGAGGCGATGCCAGCGGCTCTTTTTACACCACTGTCCTGCCAGTGCCCTTTGTGCACATCTTAAGCTGTGAGTCCCCAGAGCGCGCCTCTGACTTTGAGCGGCCAATAATGCAAGTCTACTTGAAGTGAAGTTCATAAAAGGAGATTATATAAAGTTTGTGAAAAGCATTCTAATAATAAGGTACGAGAGGGGGGCATTATCTTTATATCTATAAAAGACAAAGTTCTGCCCTACTCACTATTCTCTTTCTTCCCGACTACCTATAAGGCTGAATCTTAGCTTGAAAAAATGTTCTTGAAAAAAGTAACTGCTTCTACCTTTCCTAAAGTTGATGGTTTGTTTGAAATCGCCATCGAATGCAAGTCCCTTCCAGTGTCCAATCAGGGTCTTTCCGAGACATTGGGTTCTCACTTTCCTATGTTCGATTGTCCAAATGCATATAATAAAAAAACGAGGTTTAATCCATAAGTCATTAATAAACTGAGCTTCGGCCATGTAATATAGTCTTTTTTTTTTAAATGATGATTCCAGATTCTCTAACAATCAATTACTGCCATCTACTGGCTAAGGCACAAAACACATTTTATACAGTACATCATGGAAAATAATGTATTGTACAGTGCCCTCCATAATTGGCACCACTGGTTAAGACGTGTTCTTTGGCTTCTTATAAATTCTTTAAAAATATATGTATTATGGGACAACAATGCAAAAAGGAGATCCTTTATTTGGTGGGGTAAAAATGTACACATTAAGAAATAATTATTTTGAATGGAAGCATGTGAGCTACAATTATTGGCACTCGTGGTTTACTTTGTATCTTGTAAACCATTTTTGAGTAGATTTGGTCACATGTTTACGGTTATTATCTTCCTGAAAGACCCAGTGTAGACCCACCTTCAGCTTTCGGGCCGAGGCCACCAGATTCTGATTTGAAATGTCCTGATATTTCAGAGTTCCTATGTATCCTTAACTTCCCAAGTTCTTTGGAGGAGAAACAGGCCCACAGCAGCATCGATCCTCCCCCATACTTAACTGTGGGCATGAGGGTTACTCCTGCATTCTCCTCCCTGGTGTTACGCCAGACCCATTTAGAGTGTTTATCTTGGTCTCCTCTGACCGAAGCACATTTCAGTAGTGCTTGGCCGACTCTACTTGCTTATGAGTATAACTCAGAAAAGGCTTTCTGTGTGCATGCCTTCCAAACAGCTTGTTGGCATGTAGATGGCGCCTGATGGTTGTTTGAGAGACCTCATAACCCCAAGATGCTACCATTCGCTTCAATTCTCTTACAGTGAGCATCATAGAACTTGTACTTCTCTTACCATCCTTCTAACTGCGCCTGGTAGCAAGATACACTTGCATCCTCTTCCAAGCTTGTTTGTCTCAGTTCCAGATGTTTGCAACTTTTTGATGATTGCTCTGACTGTAGATAAGGGCATCTGCAGGTGCTGGGCTGTTTTCTTTTAGCCATTTCCTGATTTGTGAAGGTCCACACACATCTTCCGTACTTGAGTAGTGTGTTTTGTGTTTCCCATATTTAAGCGTGAGTAAGAGAAATAGGCCTCTGGCCGCCATATTTGTACCCCAGGGAATTAGGAAGTATTGAATTACTAATTAAAGGTTCCTAGATACACTTTACAAACTACAGTAGGAATGACATAAATTTTTCAAATATTAACCATAAATTGTTAATGGTGCAAATACTTGTGGAACAGGTCATTTTATGGGAAATAATTTCTTTGTCATGATTTTTTTAGTTTTTTCCCCCTTTTTCCACTTGAGTTGAAGGATGCTTTTTCAGAGTGAGATTATGCTTCTTCAATAAGAAATTAATCTTATTTTGAGGCTTTTAAGACATTGTAAATAGGGGTGGCAATAATTATTGATGGTGCTGTATATCACGCCTTCATACAAATGTGAAGCACTCAGGTGTGTTTTTTTGTCAATAATGTCACGGCTGGACAAACGGCACATCCAATCAGATTTAAGGAGCGAAACTTCACGTTTTATAAAGCTATTTACAGCATTTACCACGGGATGTACTGCCATTGATTAATATGTATTGAATTGGTACTGAGTTATCATATTACTGTAATTTTGTTTTTATTAACACAAGAATAGGCTTTATTTTGGCTTTGTGAATAGACAATAATGCTATCCGAGAAACACAGATTATTGTAAGTAGCATACTTAAGGCACCAATACAGGAAACATATAGGACCTGAAAATTAAAATGACTAACCTCTTATAAAGAACGGCACTGTTGGCTTAGTTGTTGGCATCTTCGCCTCTCAGTGCTGAGGATTCTCGGGTTTGAATCTGAGCTAATTGTCCAGCCGTGACATTAACACACACCTCTGATCGCTTCACATTCGTATGTATATCGTGATCGTAACACAATTCATTAGTTTTTATAAAGTGCGCTCTGTAATTTTACGACTAGATGTCAGTTTTTGATTATTGAAAGAACTGGAAACCTGTTACTTTGCAATGTGTTCACTTTAAAACCCAGACTAAATTACATTGCGGAAGATTTTTATTATTTTTTTTATTTAAGAGAAAAGTTTTTGCTTTCAATGCGTTTGAGTTATTATAGTGTTTGTAACTGTTTTATATAAGCAATAAGGCAATCGAAGTTGTGTATTATTGGAAATAAATCATGGGAAAGAGGTGTTATTGTATCCAACGTCGTGTCTTAGTCAACAACACCACTTTACCATGATTTATTCGCAATAATGCTGCTCTTTCATTATTTTATTATCCGCCAAATCAAATTGACAAGGTCTGTCTTCACTTATGTTCTCATGATTACTATTTGGCATTGGAATTCCACTATAAAAACCTTTTTGAAATCTGTCAGGGAAATTAGTTGAAAGAAACCTTTCCATATCAGCAGTCTCTTTTCTATCTGTATAAGCAAGCATGGTTATATGTTTAAAAGATAATCGCAGGGTAAACAAGCTGAGAAACTTAAAAATTACAAAGCATCTGAAGCATATAATTAACAGTAAAAAGATCAGAGCCGTTCTCAAGGCTGAGCTGCTTCTCGGAGCAATCAGGCCTGGAAAAACAAATCACGGAGCATGGGTTGTAAGGAAGTTGTTATTTTGTTGGTAAGATGGTTAGAACAAACCTATGTGTTGTGAGGAGAGAGTTTTCGAGTGTAGTGCCATTAGCCACATCTCTGCTCACACCTCACTTTGGCATTCCGTGAAGTACAAAGGGCTTTAAATGTTGACACACTGACCTTTTCCTGCCTTCGTGTTTATAGTGGTGTTTTAACGTGGCCCGCAGTATTCCATAGGTGCTGCATCTAAAATAAAAGAATCAATCCTGTGCCCAAACTGTGAACATTTCAGTGATCACAAATGGGATTCCCATCCCATCCTCGTCAACATGTAAATGTTTTAGTCACTGTACTTGATGTTCTTACATAGTAACAGTTACCTCTGTACATTGTGCTGTATATTTTGTGTACATTTTTAAAGCCAATGATTTGATTATTTTCAATTCTCCACAATATGATTTGGTAAAATTAAAATACGATCCAATAATTAATATATTTTTACACAAAATCTATCAAGTTTCAAATAAATCAACAAGAAAATAATTAGCGTTTTATTGAGATGCAGAATCACTATTCTATTTACACAATGTTTATCACACTGTACTGCTTATTCATTATTTTTTTTATTTAGACCTTTATTTAGAAAGGATAATCTCTTAAGACATCAGGAAGAACGTTACACCCACACACAAATCGTCTTTCATTCAAAATCCTGGCCGGAAACATAAAACGTCCCTCCCCAAACTGTTACTGTGTTTTTGGAAACCTGAATGGCATATGGGGCATTCATTCATTCATTATTTTCTGCTCAATCCTGCACTAGGGTCCTGGTTGGGTTCCTCATGCCCATCCATTGGAGAACGTCTTGGGCGCTGGGAACCCAGGACAGGGTGCCAATCTATCGCTGGGCAGCATATAGGGCAATAGGACTCAATTAGGTTTATGAAAGGTCCTGCCATTATGCCTCATGTTAAAAGAAATGCTGGGAAAGGCCCTGGAGAGGTCATTGAGCCTCCCGAGCTACAAGAGGAAACCCATGCAGAATTGAGGAGAACATGCAAATAATATTAAAAATGTCTGCAGAAATGGGAATTGATTCCCGGCGTTTCTTGCTGTGAGGGTTTGGAAGTTGTGATTATTTTAGGCTCTGTGATGTTAGTCTGTATTTATATGCATTTCCTTGACCATAGTTGCATAGTGGATGCACACCCACCCACACATACACGCACACAAATTATAGTAATCGATTTGTAGTACAGTGTAATAAATTGTACATTTTGTCCATCAGTTTTTTTTTGTTTGAGTTTTGTCTAAAAATGGTTTGTCATCAAAGAGTGCAGTTCCACTTATTCCATTTTCGGGGTTTAATCCCTGGGAGCTCAGATGATTGCAGGGTGAGTGTGGCCTTTGAAGCATGCTATTTTCACACATGCCTAATGTTTTCTAGCGATTTGAATACGACCGGCATGTGTGTGGCAATTTGAAGAGGCGCTTTGGTGTGAGTTAAGATTGTTACTACTTCCAAATGTCCCATGGTGCTCTCTGAAGTGCCACGGTAAATGATTAAGACAGACCCGACTTGTTTCTACAAAATGATCGAAAAAAATCGCCGGCTGCCGCTAACAGCCTTTCTGCACTTTCGGAAGTAGCGAGTTAGAAAGTTTCCCCCGGCGAGGCTTGACCTGACGCTCAGAATTTCATTAACCTCCTGCCATCCTTCTGCGAAGGTTTGCAGATGGCCCTAGCCTGCGATGTGGAAGGTCCTGTATTGGTTCTTTAAGCTTATTTATCAAGATCTATCCAACCAGTTAAACCAGTTGACGCTGAATAATAAACATACCGGAATCTAAAGGTTATGAGATTCTTACAGCAGAGGGTGCAAAGTTTTAAAAGGAAGCACTATACAGTAATTCTTTTTGGAAATGGCTGCAGGATGTACTGCAGTGAGGCGGTTGATTAATCTGTGCTATCAGATCTGGGGCTGTTCCACTAAAATTACCTGAAAACCTTGTGGTTTAAGCCAAACAAAGTCCCCTGGACTGGCACAGATATCAGAGTCTCTGCAGGGTGAAATGCCGGGCCAGCATGCACGCTATGAACAATTCTTCATAATCTCGCTATACAAATTTATTGGATGACTACAAATCACACATCCAATTCCATGCACACACTGCAGCTATTAGAGATTTCATATATCTGCAAACTCTTTATACAAACCTTTGTAAAAATAGAGGCTGTGGGAATTAGGGGTGTAAAAAAATTGATTTGAATTAATCAATCAATTATACAACTGGCGATTCAATGAATTGATACATTCGCAGAAGTATTAATTAATATGTATTTATTAGTCGCCTTTTTCCAAATATTTAAAAAATCCAGTCGGACATACGAATAATATCTCCTCCAAAGCTACGGGTGAGACTATAAACTTCCCTTATAGTTCACAAGAGAAGGAAAGTAGGGTGTTTACGCACTCAAAATACGGATTCATCCTTTATTTAATATTTAAATGCTGCATCCTGTATCGAACTAATACGAGACATCCGCTCACAAAGGTTTGTGTTTTGAAAATGGCACGCACACAATACAATACATTAGCACAAACACATCGGTAAATGATTCAGTGCACAGTGGACCAGCCTTTATTCATAAATGATTTTATTGAAAACAACTTATTTGTCTTCCGCATAGTAATGTAGTTCGTTTTTTTTTTTTAAATGAACGCAGATTGCTGAGTAACATGTTTCTGGTTTCTCTAGCAATTAAATAATGCCGTCTAATGGCCAAATTACAGAACACAGATTTTAAAAAATACTGGGAAAATAATGTATTGTATATCACGTATTGATACGAATGTGAAGCGATCAGAGGGGTGTGCTATGGTCAATGTCACGGCTCAGCCATACAGATTCAAGGAGCGGAACTACCCGTTTTCTAAAATGTTCATATAGTTTTCCTATATGCCAACCTGTTTAAGAACCACAGACTTTTTAAAAGAAATGACAGATAGAAGTGCCATTATTGGGTGTGAGGTCACATGAAAATTTTATTACTTTCTACTATTAAATTATTTTATTCAGAAGGTTGTCTCAGAGTGATGGGGGTACTCCCCACTACATCCATCACATGTATTATATATCACGGCTGTAAACTAATAAAAAGTTGTTGGTTCCAGTTAATGCATAGGAAACTTGGATACACTCACAATATTTACATAAGTGTAAAACAAGTGTATCTGTAATGTACCATGAGGAGGCATGACTGTTGTCATTGAACACTGTACCTGGTTTAAGGTTTCATACTCTGTAGGTGACTCTGCGCTGCGTGATCATGTGATTTAAACTGGTCTCTGTGTGACTTGCAACCCGTATGACAGTTTCAGGTCAATCACACGTCTATACAGCCTGAAATGTGTTGGAAGGGGAGTAAATATTCAGCTAGAAAAACTCCAGCTTTCATAAAAGTGAATGGAAGACTACATGACGTAACTCCACTCTCATAAATATATCGGATGTATCCAGTTTTGTGTCATGTCTGTCGTCGTAGAGCTGAATTTCTGCTTCTCATTTTAAGATTGTTGGGGTTTTTTCTCGGGGGGGCTTTAAGCGGAAACTGTATTTACATTTGAGATGAATGTGTTTTGGATTCTGCAGCAAGCAGAAATAGTTAGGTTATGTTTTTATGCAGGTACTTTTAAGCTTGTCTGAGTAGCATCTGTGTCCTGCATTGATTAGAAAAGGCTAAAGTGCAGGAATTATGTATTTGATCCCCCACTGACTTGAAATGTTTTAATACAAAAAAATAATGAAACTGCTCATAATTTAATGCCAGCTTTATTTTAACAGTGACACATAGACTATCGAAAGAGAAACTGAGAAAATTACATCAAATAAGAAATAAAAATGAATTAGAATTTTATCGAAGGAAAGAAGTATTTGACTCTCCAGTAAAACATCATTTAATACTCGGTGGGAAAACCCTTGATGGCAGGAACAGCAGTCAGACGTTCCTTGTAGATATTATAAGGTTTGCACACACCAGGAGTAATTTTGGTCCACTCCTCTCTGCAGATCATCTCCAAATCCTTAAGGTTGTCAGGTATGCAGTTGGAAACGCGAAGCCTTAGCTCTCTCCTTAGATTTTCTATGGGATTGAGGTCAGGAGACTGGCTAGGTCATTCCATGACCTTGATATGCTTCTTATGGAGCTTATTTGGATGTATATTTTGGGTCGTTGTCATGCTGAAAGACCCATCCACGACCCATTTTCAGTTCCCTGGCGGAGGCAAGGAGATTGTCACCCAGGATTATGCAATACATAGCCCTGTTCATCTTCCCGTCGATGCACCTGTGCCCTGTGAAAAAAATCACCCCAAAACAATACTTCCACCACCATGCTTGACTGTGGGGATAATGTTCTTAGGGTCGTATCCTGTATCCTTTGTCGTATGAGGACAAAGAGCTTATCTCATCACAGCACTGTCTCACAATCATTAATATGTTAAGTGGCAAACTTGAGCCTTTTTGAGCAGAGAAATTGTGCACTGCAGGATTTTAAACCATTATGTCTCGGTGTATTACCTGCCTTGAGATCATTAACCATCTTCTCCCACGTAGTTCTTGGCTGATTTCTAACCTTTCTCATGATCAGTGAGACTCCACAAGGTGCTATCTTACATGGAGCTCCAGGCAGAGGACAGCAATGTTGTACTTCTTACTCTTCCGAATAATTGCAGGTCAACAATTGTCCCTATCAATTGTCTTTAGACAGCTCTTTAGGCTTGCCCATGGTGGAGATGTTGGAATGTTGCTGGGTCTGTTGGTAGGTGGCCTTTTATATAGGTGACAATTTGGGACAGGTGTCTGGCATGCGATTAACGACTTCACTCAGATGGGGGTGTGTCGGTGGTCTGTGGGAGCCCACATTAGGTCATGGTTTTTAGGGGATCAAATACTTATTCCCTCAATGAAATGCAAAATATTTTTGTTGAATATTATTCAATTTTCTAGTTTTTCTTTTTGATATTTCATCTCTGTTAAAATGAAGCTTCCATAAAAATCGTTGTTTAAGTATTTGTCAAAGTACAAACTTTCAAATCAGTGGGCGGATCAAATACTTATTTGATTTTAATCATCTTATTTACAGAATATTGTTTAATAGTGAAATCATACTCTACTAATTAACATGTCTCAAGTAAATATATAAATATATCTGCCTAAAAACGCCAAATCACTGACTTATCACTACTACTCCCATTTTCCAAGTACCTACAAGGCCGAAATTTGGCATCGTGATTCCCTATCATGTCCTCGGTTTCTCGCTTTCCTATGTTTAATTGTGCGTTCACTATTGCCATCAAATGCAACTCCTCCACTGGATTGAGGTCTTCGTGAGAACCTAAAAAGCTGAAACATACTGATAAATTCACACCGTAGTCACACCGCATACTGTGTTCATTCCACATATTCATTTTAGATTTTTAATTGCCCCAAACCTCACTCTATGATAATACATTCATTTTAAAGGTATAAACTCCAAAGCTGTCACACATTCACAAACCGTTGCCTTTCAACTTTCATGATGGGATCAAGTTCCACTAGGAAGTCATGTAGTTTAATACAACTGGTTTCTATCATTGAGTATCAAGAAATTTCTCTAATATTTTATCTCAAAGATCCTGTTTGATTGTCCGTAAATCGATTGCCGGGGCTATGGCTGCTGTATGTCTGAAGGTCTGTGTTTTACACAGACGGCTTTGAGACCATTCAGGACAGAACTCATCACTGATAATCCAATCACTTTAACTTGGTCTTCAATTCACCACAACTCTTATTCAGTTATTGAGGGCTGATTTAAAACGGAACCACCAACAATTTTATTATGGTGTTATGGGTCATGCCAGGTCCAGAGACAATACCATTAACACTGCAGACAGTGTGGGAATGTACGACGAATGGAAAAACTATTCCATTTAGCTGATTTGGTCGAACATCACTGTTTGATCGCTTTCAAAAGTTTCCACAGATACTCTTGAAAATGTAGTACAAATGTGGAAGCTGTTTGAGCCATTAGAGGGGAAATCATGGGAAATATGATAACATAAAATCCATGTAGTGTGTAGGTGTCTATACCTTTGTTAATATAGTTCATATAAGGGAGAAGTAGCTCAGTGGTTAGGGTGTTGGACTATCAATCTAGGGGTTGTGGGTTCAAATCCCAGGACCACTGAAGTTTGCGATGTGGGTCCTTGAGCAAGACCCTTAACCCTAATTGCTCCAGGGGGCTGTATCAACCCTGTGTTCTGATCCCAACCAAGTTGGGATGCTTGTAAGTCGCTTTGGATAAAAGCGCCCACTAAATAACTCAATGTAAATGTATTTAAAATCATCCTTTTTAACCTGTGTGTTCATTTTTTTTTATTTACAGGGGACTGAGACCCGGCCGCAACCTGGAAGCAGACGACATCGTGCCTGAGCTTACCAGGAGTATCCACCCACGGGAGAGGCCTGACTGGGAGGAGACCATCAGCGCTATGGTGAGAGTTGGGGGTGTAAATATTAATCGATTTGAATCAAATGATCGCTTATACAGCTTGCGATTTGATGCATCAATATGTATGCAGGAGTATCATTTAATGTGTTTATATTAGCCTCCATTTTCTGGCTTTTTTTAACTGCTGCGATGTACACATCATATCTCCTCCAAGTGAAGGGTGTAGATACCTCCTTATTGTCATCCTTATACTACACAAGAGGAAGAAGAAAGAGGTTCCATTAAACTAACACAGGATGCTTTTTTTTTTCCAAACACAGAAGCTGAGTCCTTAAAATAATTGCGGTGACAGTACACTTTGTAAAACATGTTTCAATGATTCACAGCAAACCAGACATGAATCCGAACACTGCTGCAGACACGTACATTTACATTTAGCAGACGCTTTTATCCAAGCGACTTTAGAGAACACCACAAGTCAGTAGTTTAGGAAAAAACAGCTTAACTGCAGTACCATCAACCCTGCGCATTACTCGATCTGGCTAGGTTTTAGTGAAAAGTATGATTTTATGCATTATTTATTTAAAGACATGCATGTGTATAAGTTATAATTACGTTTGAACTGAGAATGTAGTTTCATTCATTCATTTATTTGGAATGTTCTAGGGGAGGGGTTATTAGTATTAAAGGGGCTACTTTAGCCATAGTTGGGGGGGAGGGGGGAAGAGGTCCTGTGTAATACAGAAAGACTTAGGTGAATTTGCAGTAATAAATCTGTAGGTCTCCGTATGAAGAGTTTTTGTTTGATTATCTAATTTTAAATTATTGTTTGTCATTTTGGCGGTCTGTAAATTTATAATGTAATAATTAGATTCTTTTTGGTTGTGTGGAAGCATACCTGTCTCACTACCTTACTTTAAGTGGGCTACCTCACACACTCGCCTTACGCTTACCCATACAGTGTGTTCCCCATGCCCACCCAAGGGAGAACGTATCGGGCGCCGGCCAGATACACCCAGGACAGGGCGCCAATCCATTGCTGGGTACACACTCACTCACACAGTCACACACACATACACACAC
>JAOUQT010000018.1:7725484-7742181 GCA_025769995.1 Xyliphius kryptos
CTACCTGTTGTCTGTTCCATTTGCACAACAGCAAGTGAAATTGATTTACAATCAGTGTTGCTTCCTAACTGGACAGGATGATTTCACAGCAGTGTGGTTGACTTGGAGATACATTGTGTTGTTTAAGTGTTCCCTTTATTTTTTTGAGCTGTGTATATTTTAAAAGGTTAATGTTATAATTAGATATTATTTAGATGGCTTGTTCTTTACATACAAATCCTCCTCTCCACTCTACCCATGTGCCAATTACTATACGCGAATTGCCTTGAGTCTTCTCCTCCACTCTATCCACGCACCAATCGCTATACGCCGAGTGCCTTGAGTCATTTCCTCCGCTCTATCCATGCGCCAATCTCTATGCTCCAAGCACCTTGCATCATCCCATTCACTCTATCCATGCACCAATCGCTATACGCCAAGCACCTTGCATCATCCCATTCACTTTATCCATGCACCAATCGCTATACGCGAAGCACCTCGCATCTTCCCCTTCACTCCCCCCATGCGCTAATTGCTTTAGAGATGACACATCGAGCACCTTATATTATATAGATGTTATTTAAATGGTGTGTTCTTCGTATGCTATTTAACTACACCAGATTTGCCTTGGAAATTATTTTATTTTATCATCATCCTCATATTTAAATTAGAGCATCTCTGTCCTTTGTTCGCTCTTTTTCTGGACACTAAACAAATAACCTGTGTGTTAGACCAACAATCAGACATTTGTGTATTTAACACTTTGTACCTGAACAACAGTAATAAAGCATAATAAAATGTACTAATACACTAACCCTTTGTAACTGCTTCTAGTCCCACAGGTGCTTAAGAGCTGCACAGAGTTTATTGAGAAGCATGGGATTGTGGATGGAATGTACCGTCTGTCTGGAATCGCATCCAATATCCAGAAACTCCGGTATGTCATGAAAATTAGAAAAAGATTTGATATGAAAGTAATCCATACAAACAAAAGCATTATTTAATGATGTGCAATTGCTAAAAAATGAATTTCAATATTCTTTTTGGAGAAAAAAGCTGCTTTTACTTAATGAATTTCTATTAATCAATATATAATCCATCTGTCTTCATCCTCCGTCTTTCAGGCATGAATTTGATTCGGAACAGATTCCAGACCTGACCAAAGATGTTTACATCCAAGACATTCACTGTGTGGGCTCACTGTGCAAACTCTATTTCCGGGAGCTGCCCAACCCGCTGCTCACCTACCAGCTCTATGAGAAATTCTCAGTAAGCACGGGCACCATGATCTATAATAATAATATTCCTGTTAACCCTCACTCTTTAATACGCTGTGTTATACTTAAAAAGGATGTGCTCAATACGTCGATAGCACAGTGCACATTGGTTGATCACTGTTTAACTCTCCACGTCATGTTCTCTAGAGACTTCCACCTGTTTATGATGCCTTTCTCCCCTGCTGTTGTTTTGTATTTATGAATCATTTTAGCTATAAAACTGGCAACCTTATAGGTTCATTTTTCACATGACTTAATTAGGTTAAGGCTCACAGTGTCTTCAGAACAGGGTTAAATATTACATGTCATACTGTTAGCTTATGGTTCCAGCTTGTTGTTATTCTCTGCTGCTGTTACTTCTTGTAAAATGCTACTTGTCAGTTATGTTTACATTTAATTATAATATTATAAGTGTAAGAATAAGGTTTTCATAAGTTGCATTTAAATGTTTTTCTAACAGCAATTGATATACAGATACTTGTAATAATTTAAAGCAGGGGTGACCAAACGTTTTGCAAAGACAAATTCAATAATGTGAAGAAAAGTTCCTTGTTTTTCACAACATTAGTTATTTGAAAATACCCACTGTTCTAAAACTATTGTCATTGTTACATGACCTTTATTTTTCACGCCATCCAGGCGTGAAAAATTCTAATGACACACAAAGCCTTTTTTGTCTGGGTAGTCAGATAACATTGAACAAACTAAATAAAATTCCCTACATTTAAGAAATTAAACTTTAAGGTCAAACACCTCCTCTGTCACGTTCATGTTGTCATCCACTTAACACTAGAAAGAAGACCAACCCCCGGCCCCCTGCCGCATAGCACTTAATGTGTCTATTGTTAAACTAATAAGCCATAGTGCTATCCATCCCCCATTTGTGTAGCTTTAGTTTTGGAAGAAGCTTACAAAGTGCCAGCGTAAGTCTGAAAATTAAACATTTTATTGCACCTTTTGAATGCGTTCAGTTTTCAGCCATTCGTACATAAGAGACGCAAAGACGTAAATATAATACACGTACTGACACGGATTATAATAAAAAGAAAAAAATTCTTGAGCACTCACTAAAAAAAAAATTTTTACACTCACTGCTCACGCAACACGGCTGCATTAAAGACAGTGGGCAGCTGCTTCTTCATTTTCACCTCAGTCATCAAACACTTTCATAGTTTTTTTTTGCAAAGAAATTTACTAAATGGCTATCTAAATATTACTAACTAAACACATTCTAATATACGTTTTTAATATAAATATTGAATAGCGATGCCCCACTAAAGTTTTTGTATTGCTAAAAGAAGTCCGGTTATCGTCATGGATGGGTTGTGTTTGCATATCAATATCTGGCTGATGATCGATATCTGGCTAATTTCGATTTACAGCCGTCTTACCAGTGTTACATAACTCAGTAGTTGTGCAGGGTCAGATACACACTTAACAAGTCGGAAAATCTTTTAAAAAAAGATTTTTTAAGTAAGATAATTAATGTACTTTTTATGAACTTTTTCATATTTTGAGAAATTTGAACACAATAGATTTACTCACTATATTGCCAGATAAGTGTACTTGATTCATGTAGATTTTTATTAGATTTGTGTTTATTTTTGGCATTTTTTTTATGCTTTTTCATTATTGCAGGCTAATGATAATCAGCAGCAGCTACTGTTCAGTTTCCTCCCACCTGACCAACAGCATTCAGTGCAAATCATCAGAATAATAGTGTTTCTTTTTTACTGGAATGCCTTGTATTGCTAATATTCTATACACATGATGTTTGAATAGTTTTGAACATCAAAGCTTAATAAAAAAAAAATCCTGGTAGATTACAATGACCTGTCCACTGGAAAAAGTCAATCTCAGGCCAAAAAAAGTGTGAACACACGCTTTAAATTAACCAGTATTTTGACTAATCTGCAAAATAGTATGAACGGCTCTATATTCATGTTTTTATTTAAATGTTTCTTATAGTTCCTAGTTCCTCTGGGCCTGACTTCAGAGACTGTTTCAGAGATAGTTTTCTGTTTGTCTAAATGCAAAACAGCTTTCAGTAGAAGGCCTCTCTATACACAGCGGGCAGGAGTACATGTGCTTTAAATGTTTTTCGTTACGTTGCTATGACAGTACTGAAATAGAGACAGACAGCGATGGCCGGGTTGAGTCACCCGTTCCTCGGCGCTTGGCCCTGTGGAACAGTGAAAATAGGGCTCGTCTATGCTGTGAGAGTAAAGGACCGGCGCTGTTACACACACATCATTAGACTACAGTGACATCTACTTATGCTTTGCTTTTCTTCATCTTCTTCTTCCTCACATTGCTCAGGATGCAGTCTCTGCTGCTACAGACGAGGAACGGCTGATTAAAATACATGACGTCATACAGCAGCTGCCTCCGCCACATTACAGGTTTGTAGAAAGACTACAGTGCCCTCTGCTGACTGTGCTGCGACATTACCTTTAAAAAAACGCCCTTTTATAATGTTTGTCTATTTGTGATTTTGCACAGGTAATGAATAGTGAATTATAAATAAAAACATCTTTGTCTTTGCTTTTTTTGTCTTATTTTAGGACTTTGGAGTTTTTGATGAGGCATTTGTCCCAGCTGGCAACTTTCAGTTACATCACTAACATGCACAGTAAAAACCTGGCCATCGTTTGGGCTCCTAACCTACTGAGGTAATGAATATACTTTTAATGTTTCACAAAGAAAGAAATATTTATTATAATGTTGCTTTAAAGCAGCATTCTCAAACGGTGGGACACATTCTATGCGGGTCGTGGACGGTTTGTAAACCCCGGTATTTGTTGACTTGGGATATCACCAGATTCTGTACTTTCGTCAGTGGCTTCAGATCTAACTGGTGTGATCATGTGATGGTGACATGTCACATTGTAGCCCCATCATGTTTCCCTTGAGAAGTGAAAGTTAACGCTTTATCTTTAGCGCCATCATGGGACCAAAAAGTTTTGAGATCCAGCAGCCCATCAAAGAAAATAAAACAGAAGCACAATTGAATTGAAGAAGAAAATAATTTCAAAATACGAGCGGTCATAAGATGGAACCAGCCGCGTGTATTTTCTTTGTTTTAGTTTCATAATTAAACTCATTCATTATATTATATATATTATATCTCTATTGATTTAAATTGAAAATAAATTTGTCTGGTTTGTATTCTCTAAAAGTGGGTAGCGAATTAATGACCATGAGAATCAATGGATGCCGGGCCGAGACCAGTTGAGAACCCTGCTGTAAAACATATTGTCACTTATTAAACCTTGGATTTATGTCTAATTAGGTCTAAGCAGATCGAATCGGCATGCTTTAGTGGAACTGCTGCTTTCATGGAGGTGCGAATCCAGTCAGTGGTGGTGGAGTTCATCCTCAATCATGTGGATGTTCTCTTCAGCCCAAAGCTGAATTCACTCATCAGAGAGGGAGCAGGTACCTGAGAACAGTTCTGAAAAGATAAATACATCTGGAATTGCACCTACTTTGTTAAAAAGACTAAATGTTTCTCTTTCCTTTTTCTTTACAATGACAGGTCACAACTCGTTATCGCGTCCCAAATCGCTGCTGGTGCCTTCTCCTTCCACTAAGCTGCTCACGTTAGAGGAAGCCCAGGCTCGCACTCAGGCCCAGATCAACTCTCCAGTTACAGCTGATAGCAAGTATATAGAAGTGGGAGAAGGACCTGCCGCCTTACAGGGCAAATTCCACACCGTCATTGAGTTCCCAACTGAGAGGTGCATTACTCTTCCTTCAACATCATTTAGTTTCTTACAGAATGTGCAACACTACTGAGCACCCCAGAGGTTTAAATATACAACTTGGAGCCAGCCAGCGGGTTACAGTTCTCTCTTTGTCAAAAATGCCACTTTATTTTTGTTTATTCAACAAAAATATAAATATTAGGGCTGTAAATATAAATCAATTTAAATCAAGTATACAGCCAGCTATTTGATGTATCCGAGTATTGATTAATGTGTTTATATTATTTGCCATTTTTCGCCTGTTTTTAACTGCTGCTGCAACATGCACAAAATACCTCCTCCAAAGCTGTGGGTGGCGCTACCTCAATGTATATTTTAAACTTCCTTCATACTTCAAAATAGGAATAAGAAAATAAAAAATTACAGTGTTACGGAAAATACGGAATCTTCTTTTATTTAAGATTAAATGTTGCGACACGTATCGAACTAACACAGGACGCAATTTTATTATAAGAAGTTTTCCGCTTTTCTAAACCAACGCTGTTCACAGAAACCCGCGCCCTTTAAAAATTGTAGGGACACGATATTCCACCACAAACGTGTGTTTCAGTGATGCATATTTAATATATAATACTAGTTTATATATATATATATATATACACACACACATTTCTTAGATTAAACATGTATTGGCTCGGGCTGCACGGTATGCATTAAACTGATTACAGTAAATCTTATTACACTTTATTTGACTGATTAATAGATTTTATGTAAAAAAAATGAGTATTGGATCATATTTTAAACCTATCATGGGGAATATTTAAGTAATAGATAATAGAATCTAGACTTAAGAAATCGATATACAATCGAAACGTCATGAAGGCTATTACACCCCAGTAAATGATGAAGGTGACTCGTTTTAAAAAGGATTCTTATCTTCTTCTGTGCATCTCTAACACGGTGCTGACGACAAGATAAAACTACATAGTGCAAACTACATCATTAATTGTCAGTAGAACATTGATTTTGACTGTGGGTGTGTAAACATTTTTAAATATATATATTTTTCCCCTTCTAAACAGGAAAAGGCAGCCAATAAAATCAAAGAAATCACCAGTTGGTAGTTGGCGGTCATTCTTTAACTTGGGCAAATCTTCCTCGACGTCCAAACGCAAATTGCACCGCAACCCGAGTGAACCCAACGAGCTCAAATCAATGGCGTTAGGAGGAAGTAGAGGTGACACCGGTACCCTTCGGTCCGCCAAAAGTGAGGAGTCCTTGAGTTCTCTGCACAATGTTGAAGGTGAGCATTAGCATCTTTTCTGCATGAATCTCATTAATACAGCTTTATTTTATTAAAGCATCTTCATTAAATCCAGGTGAATCCAAAGTCTACCGGCCTCGCAGACCTCGCTCCAGCAGTGACGCCCTGTCCACGTCCTTCAACGGGGATTTGCTGGACAACAGGCAGCACTGTAATTCCTACGAGAACGTGGTGGACAGTGAGGGTGATGACGGCCCTATCTGCGTGCCGGCGCTTATTTCTCCTCCGCGCTCTAACGACGATGTAGATTTGAGCCCTCCCGATATTGGTATGGCCTCACTGGACTTCGACCCCATGTCTTTCCAGTGCAGTCTGCCCTTAGCGGAGAGCTCCGCCATTTTACCCGAAATGGAGACACTGAGTCTCAAAAGGAGTCCTCGCAGTGCAAGTGACTTTGAGACCATCTCGCCGGTGGAGTCGAGAGTTGCTAATGTTCACCCGTCTCCCCTCATCAGTCCCGCGTTCAGAGGGGCTTCAGATTGCTCTGGCAAACTTGGGCTCCCATCGTCTGAGAGCTGCGACAGATTGGAAACTCTGGCACCTTTACAGATTTTCGAGTCTGCAGATGACTCCATTAGTGGCTCCTTGGTTAATAAAGGAGCAGAGAGCCCAGCGCTCCGGCCGTCTCCTCCTTCTCGTTCACCTTCATCTGGATCACCCGCCGAAATTAGTATATTGTCGCTGAAATGTGATGACATCCTTCTGAGTGAAGCGATTCAAACAGAGCTCTTCTCCAAGCCCTCGCAAGAAACCAGGGGGAGCAAAACAGATTCAGATGGGGTGGCGTCGCCACCGTCACGTGGTTCTGATGCTCAGGAACAAGGTATGTACAGTGTGCTTAATGCAGGGAGGCTCATATATTCAGGCTGCTTGTTTATGGGCCTCCCAGTATATACACTATAGGGACAAAAGTTTTAGGACATCTACACATTTTCATCGACAGGAGCTGTTGTAAAGTGTCTTAGAAGTTCCAGAAAAGTGCTATACTAATAAAAATGTATTATTATATTCTTAGTTTCCCTCTTTGCAGCTATAACAGCTTTTCCTTTTACTTGCTGGAAAGACTACTAGCTTTCGGAGTTTGTTGTGGGATATTTTGCAATTCATCGAGAAGAAGGTCAGACACTGATGTTGGATGAGAGTCTGCCACACAGTCTCAGTTTTAGTTCATCCTAAAAGTGTCCAAACTTTTTGCCAAGAGGGCCAGATTTGATAAAGCAAGATGCCCAGGGGCCAACAGTTTCTTTTGAAGTTTTTTCTCAACAAAAGGTTTATAAAAATCTACACTGTTATAAAACAATTTTCATTGTCACAATGACCTTTATTTTTTAAATGGCAGTGTAACTGAATATAAGCCACTCAGACATGATATAAAAGAATTGTGTCTTTAGATTTGAAGAGTCAGATAGCATTGAACAAACTGTATAGAATACAATACAAATAAGGGATTTGAATTCAAGGTCACGCAGCTCCTTTCACGTTCGTGTTGGCGTCAACTTAAATCATTTTGCTTTAGTTGTGCGGGGTCAGATACACTCTGCAAAAAAATGAAATCTTAACAAGTCAGAAAATCTTAAGAAGTCTTGATTTTGTGGAGTAGATTTCTAAGTAGAAGCTTTTTCTTATTTTAAGAAATCTTAACAAGATAAAATTTCTCACTATATCGGCAGATAATTGTACTTGTTTCATGTAGATTTTTTTCCTGATTTGTGTTTATTTTTCTCACTTTTTTACAGCGTTTATTTTATTTATTTTTTATTTTTTTGCAAATTCACTGCATTTGTGCTTTATCGCAGGCTAATAATAAATCAAAAAAGCCCTTCTTGAGTTAAACATTAATAAATCAAAAGCCTTTCTAAATATCTGAATATCTACCTCATTAATTCTCAAAGGCAGACAGTGTTAGAATGTCGCTGTCATCATGTGGTAAAAGGAAGTCACGGGCCAAAAGGACAGCCTGCCATAGTCTGTGTGTCCCAAACCAGGGAAGGGTCATCCGGCGTACTACAATCTATTATGCAAGTTCATTTCTGTGGCGACCCCTGAATAATCAAAAGGGTAAAAAGCCAAAAGAAGAAGACTAGGAACATGATTGTTTTTTAAACCTGTGTCAGTGGGTTTGAATGAAATACTTGATATCAATGTTTGTCCCAGTACTTTAGTCCGTACAGTGTATTATAAATACTGCCTGTGAATTAAATGCGTTTTGTTACTAACACAGATATTTTGTTTTCAGATTTAGCTGGCAAGTACTTGTAACACTTTTCGTGACTGTCCTTAATGTGGATAATTAGAAGTAGATGGTGCTGAATTAACCCCCCTCTTCTTTCCCCTACTTTTGATAATTAGCTAATTTCTCCTCAGGCTTAGTTCCCTCTGTTTTGTTATTTCCCAGGAGCTGTAGCTCAGGACTCACCGAACACCTCTGCTCCGGTCAGCACATTGTCTGTGTCCCTGCTTCCTCCTTCTTCCCAAACCAAGAACGCTGCCCGCATGCTGGCTTTAGCTTTAGCCGAATCTGCTCAACAAGCCACCGTTCTTTCCTCCGCACCCTCCACACCTGTCTCACCCACCGGGTCAAAGGAGACGGAATGGCCTCCCCCTCCCGCTCTTCAACCCCAAACAGTCCAGGAAGGAGCTGCAGAGGTGCCACGTTTTTCCACTCGCTCCTCATCGCCTCCTCATGGTACCCCAACTGAAACGCTTCCCCAGTCCAGCAGCATCCACCTCGGCTTGGTTCACAGTGAAAAATCACCCAGTACTTCAAATATCAAAGAGGAAAACGTTACACTTAATGCACCGAATACAGGACCTGTTGTTTCCAGCCAACCTTTTCAAGTCTCCCCAATTTACAAAAGCCCAGGTGGGGAGCAGCAGTCTGCCATCCAGCCTATGGTCAGCCAGCCTTTGGCCACCCAGTCTACAGTCGACCAGCAACCAGACGCCCAACCTCCAGTCGCCCAGCCTCCGTTCGCCCAGCCTACGGTCGTCCAGCATCCAGTCACCCGACCTCCGGTTGCCCAGCCTCCGGTTCCCCGGCCTTCAGTCATCCAGCATCCAGTCAGCCAACCTCTGGTCGCCCAGCCTACTGTCGTCCAGCATCAGGTCAACCACCCCCCGGTCATCCAGCCCCCAGTCAGCAATTCTGTCTCTATGACTACACTTAGCAGAATGGACCCTGTAGCTCCAACACACGGTTCTACGGTGAGAATGCTGGATGTTTGCTTGTTTCTTAAAATATATAGTTACAGACGGTAGTGTGGGTGGGGTATCTCAGTGGTTAGGGTGTTGGGCTAGCGATCTATATGTTGTGGGTTCAAAGTCCAGGTCCACTGAAGTTACCAATGTGTTAAACCTCATTGCTCCAAAGATTCTGTATGTAACCCTCTGTTCTGGCCCCAACTATTAAGTGAGATACTTGTAAGTTGTTTTGGATAAAATTGTCTGCTAAATGTTCTAAATGACTAAATGTTCCCCTTTTTCAAATCCATATAAAATTATTGGGGTAATATTTTAGTAGTGTGTTGTTTCCAAAATAGAAATAAAAAATATGAATAACTGCTTGATTAAGATGAAATTTACTGTGGTTCATTCTTTAGGTTCACACTGCTGAAAGTGCTGTTCCACTATCAACCATGAAACCTTTGGAACAACCCATAGCCGTTCTCCAGCCTCAGCGTCAAATGCAAAGTCAACCTCAAATGCCGTTTCCGTCACATGCTCAACCGCAGCCTCAGATCCAACCCATAAATCTGCCACACGCGCGGATCCCCGCTACTTCAGCGACATCTGTAGAGCACCTTGCGGAGAGGCACTGGGAGCCTATAAAGCCTGTGAACCCTCGAGTTGAGAGTGCAACCCAGCAGCAGACCCAGGGGGTCACTCCACCACCGCCACCTGTTCGCTCTATTGAAAGCAAACTAGCAGCGGCTGCTCTGAGTAAATCTGAGGCTGTCAGTTCAGGCTCCTACCACACCTTGTTAGGAGAAGCCACGGTACCTGCTGCATCATTGGATGACTCTGTACTACAGTCACATCCCACGCAGCGCAAGTCGTCTGTCCACCAGCCTGCTTATGTCTTCCATTCTAAAGCAGAGCCTGCTGTTGGAGAGCCTTCTTCCGAGTCATTCCACTATCCCAAAACTGCCTCCACTGGACCGCCATCCGTGGGCTGTCATTACCGGCCTGAGAGCGTGCCGCCACACCTGTCTTACGCCTCTAAATCAGAGCCACAGATACCGTACCGAACCCACGGAGACGGGCGTTACAACACCATCGGGCCCAGGTCCTTCCATCAGTCGTTCAAATCCCGTGACCCAATGAGGGGCGAGTTCATTTCCTCCGGCCCTGTATACCGCTCCCATGGGTACAGTTCAATGGATGTGCCCGCTGGATATCCCACCATCCGCAGGGTACACTCCATACACGTCCCACCCACTGCAATCCGCTCGGCGCCAATCACCCGAACCGAAGTTCCTCCGGACGATGAGCTGTATTACTACCAGCGCCCGGTCTACCAATGCAAGTCGTACCAACAGCCCTCACAAGCCGAATACCACGTCACTCAGCTCCAGCCTTACTTCGAAAACGGACGAGTCCAGTACCGGTACAGTCCCTACTCTGGGTCTCACCCTCTTGACACGCCCTTGTACGATGTGGATTCTTACGGCACCGTGCGATTGCGCCACGTCCATTCCTTCAGTAGTCGCGATGCCCACCTGTGCAGATCAGGAGGCAAAGCGGGAGGTTATCACTACCTGTCGCGGCATGTCGTTCCTGTAAAGGAGCATAGCTTCATAAGCAGGGATATGCCCCCCTACCATGCACCTAAGGGCGCTGTGTACTACGCTTGGGATCCGGAGGAAGTAGAAAGGCTTCATATGCATTCTATCCGACGAGAAAGTCGGGCCAGGCAAAAGGTCAAAGGTCCGGTCATGTCCCAATATGACAACGTGGGGCCCTACTTGCCCGGAGATATGAGCGGGGTGGAGGTGCTACACATGCGCAGCAAGTCGGATCCTGGTAAACCCGTGTTGATGGCTGCGGAAGGGAATGATGGAAGATACAGTGTGACTCCGGGAGCAAAGCACTCCTCCCGACACCTGATGTCGGACCCGGACGTCCTGATGTACATGGAAACCGAGAAACATTGCCAGGGGAACGGGACACAAGACAACGTGCCAAAACCGAACTGGTCTTATCAGTCTACCCATCCTTTCCCATCTCAACTGGCCTCTCGGAGTAGGCAGCATCTGTCGGAAGGTGCACCATCCAAATTCGACCAAACGGACAACCAGATCAGCAATAAACACTGGCAGGATTCTCAGCCGCGGTACGATCGCCCAGATCCAGACCGCCATATCGGAAGGTTCAAATCCTCCGAAGACGAGCAGAAGAAGCCCGTCCCGCCTCCCAAACCCGAACGATCTCATAGCGTACGAGAACGGCAACACTACAACCAGGCTTGCCACACAGCAGAAACGCTGGACCGAAACTTTACCGTGTCCTATGCTCACCAGCGACAAAATGCTGTTACTCCCCACTCCCATTACGACAATCTGGACGATTACCATCCAGTATGTCAGACCCCTTTGCCAAACCGTGGGTACATGAATAACCGCGCCTACTCTACTGCCTTGGGACAGGGGGCTTTTATCCGAGCTGAGCTTGCTGCGCAGAAGCCCGAAGCGGAAATCAATGCCGAGTGACGGACGAGGCTTGAAAACGTGTGGATTTTAGAAAATGTTTCCGATTAATGCAGCCTCTGCAGGACAGCGGTCTGTTGTGACTGGATCCATTTGCTCATTTTTGTACGTGTAAAAAGATGTAAAAGAACATTTTTTTTCAAACAGGACTGAATGTACCACAATTAATTCAGTAGTGTAAAAAGCCAAGTTGTGACGAATAAATCAAAGTGGAAGTCATACTGTAGATATATGTGATTTACACGGGACGTATAGCTGAACCAGAAAAATGTATATCAGAAAAAAACACCTTGTACTGTTATAACGGGGTTTTATGTTGTTTTTTTTATTATACAGAATTAGATTTCTGGGGGCGGAGGGTCTGATTTTTAGGGGTGTAAAGGTTTTGCATTTTAGAAATGCATGTGATCTCTCTCTTACAGAACAGTTCTGTGTACCTTGATATCCATTGTGTACTTTCAATGTTACAATAACAGCAGAAGGAGAACCTCCGTGTGAACATCGTGCCCCTCCCACTGCTCCTGAGTGTACACGTGCAGGCGGTACGTTAAACCTGTTAAACTTCTCTGCCTTTGGGGTTTGAGACCCAAAATGTGCAATCTCATCATTTGTTCTCCAGCTGTGCCAATACTATTACACTACTATATATAAAAAATATAATATGTATTTTTGCTATAAACAGAATTTGAGGGACTAGATTTTAATGGCGAGGGAAGTGCGTGAGGGACCAAATGAAGAAGGATGCATGTAGTTGAGGAAGCATTCCTGCAGCTGTGGGTGAGTGCAGTGTAGAGCACCAGGCAGCTGGTAAGCCCCGTTTTCTTTCTTAAGGAAAGCCGGTCAGTTTAATGTCTAGTAGTAAGTCAGGCTGACTGGACGTCTGGTTTAATCTGCATCTGAATACATCACATGTATTAACCCTGTGTACTGACCCCAATCATCAAGTTGAGATACTTGTAAGTCGCTTTAAATAAAAGTGTCGGCTAAATAACCAAATGTAATTGTAAAAAAGGTAGCATCAAAGCTAAATGAATTAACATCTCTTTAAGTTTAATATTCTGATTCTTTTGAACATGTTGCAGAACCGGTTTTATTTGTGTGTCCCAGTTTCACTTCTTTGGTAAATCAAAAAAATTCCAACGTTCATTGTTTACTTTCGTTTAATAGTAAACTGTACAGAACCTTAATAAACTGAGCCGGTACTGAATACCCACCAATTAAAATAAAAAATGTTTTAAATAAAACTATTTTGCAAATGCAAATAAATTACTGCTGAGGGAAAAAAGGCTGTTCCCCAGAAACTAAATCTTAGTGGAACCTGATTATTCTTTAATTTTATTGTACAGTAAAGAAAAGACGGTGAATTGAGTATTATACTGAGTAGGCATGTAGCCTAGCAACAATGTTACCGGTTAGAAAAAGAAATACGAGGTTCAAATTGGTCGAAGGCCGAGTTATCGGTATTCTGCCGTATACTTCCCATTGTAAAGGTTTCTTACATATTTAACTCCTGAAATATTCCGCTTTTATATAACAGATCACACTGAATGTCCAGTTTCCTCTCCTACTGTTAGACATGACTGACTGTGTGAGGAGAAATGAATGAACGGTTTATTCAGACAGCTTTTTAAAGCCTTTTTAAAAGAATTTCTATTTAGGATTTTCCATTAAGACATAATTTCAACATTTCTCAAGATTTCGACCGTTTTATTCTTCACTAAAATATTTACAAACGGTTCATGCATTTCATCGGTTTCTTGTGCACTGCAGGGTTTTTTTTAAGCACACAGTCCACATATGGATTGAAGTCAGATATTTTAAAGAAAGAACTCATTTCAGAAGGTTTTGTTAAGTCTCCACCATCGTCGTATGGCTTTGTTCTGTTGTAAATTCCGTGGAACTGTTCATTTGTGATTCACTGACATGTCCGTGGTTACAAGTGGCATCGCTCTGCTGCTTATAACATTATTTTGTCAGAAGGTTCGTCATCGATGGGCACATTTTTGATTAAAGTTAACATGCTTTGTATTTTATTTTTGTTGTGATTTTTAAAGCTGTGAAACAGAGATGGTTGAGTGACTGGACAAATGCTAAATAAAAGCTTATGTATAGCATTTTGTACGGGATCAATTTCAGGTTCTTGTTTGGCTTTTTGTGGCCGTGTGTATCAATGGAATATTTCCCAGAAACTGCTATGTAAAAAGTCTTGACTTTATTCAGTTCAGTCTGTTTTTCTGTCCTACCTTTACAAACTGAAGCTGCGACCTGTTAAGTCAGGGGTGTCCACTACAGAACTCCAAACTTCATGTGGAGTGCAACATCACCAAGTGCAATGCAAAGAAATGCAGTGGTGTAAAGCACGTTGCCACTGGACTTCAGAGCAGTGGAGATGCGTTTTCTCGAGTGACGAATCGCACTTCTCCATCTGGCAGTCTGACGGACGAGTCTGGGTTTGGAGGTTGCCAGGAGAACCGTACTTGTCTGACTGCGTTGTGCCAATTGTAAAGTTTGGTGGGGGGAGGGGTTTATGGTGTAAGGATTGTTTTTTTAGGAGCTGAGCTTGGCCCCTTAGTTGTAGTGAAAGGACCTCTGAATGCTTCAGCATACCAAGACATTTTGGACAATTCCATGCTCCCAACTTTGTTGGATTGGTTTGGAGCTGGCCCCTTCCTCTTCCACTATGACTGCACTAGTGCACAAAGCAAGGTCCATAAAGACATGGATGACAGAGTCTGGTGTGGATGAATTGACTGGTCTGCACAGAGTCTTGACCTTAACCCAATAGAACATCTTTGGGATGAATTAGAGCTGAGACTGAGAGCCAGGCCTTCTCGTCCAACATCAGTGTAAGACTTCACAAATGCGCTTCTGGAAAAATTCCAATAGAAATTCCTATAAACACACTCCAAATCCTTGTGGACAGCCATCCCAGAAGACTTAAAGCAGTTCTAGCTGCAAAGAGCGGACATCATATTGAACCCTATGGATTAGGAATGGGATGGCACTTAAAATGATATGTGAGTCAAGACAGATGAGCGAATACTTTTGGCAGTGTAGTGTATAGACCTCGATTCTGAGGCAGACAAAAAGGCAGTTTATTTTTTTAAAATACATATTTAATTTATTCTGACAGCTAGCGAGCCATAAATAACACATTTTAAACTCGGGTCGTTTGGAATCAGCCTGCGGGCCGTGATTGACTTTGTACATGGCGGCAGTAAGTGATGATAATATTAGTGTTTAGTGATTACAGCAAATCCTATTAATGCAACAAATATATATTTTTACATCTTACGTTTTGAAACTCAAATGTATTTATTAGTGTTAACTCATTTTTATTTTAATGATCTTAAATTTCACTTATATGTTAAATGATAGGATAAAATATAACCATGCAGTAAAAACAATTCTCTCTGCAAATTGATCCTGATTGATAATTCCTATGACAACAAAGTATATCATATATGCATGCAGTATGTGTGACAGTTGTAGAGCTAGAAAAGGATAATGAAGAGCCTGAGGTTAAGATAAGTATGAGCCAAACTGTGGAACACTGCCGCTTGGTGGGATGTGAGAAAACTGCAGGTAAGAGGTGATTTCATTTCAAATTTGTTTATAGCTTAATAGTTCGTGAGCCTTTTAAACACTTTAAATTACCACTTTTTTTAACCTGGACCCCGATATCATGTACTATTTTTAATAAATATGTGAAACACTTAATTCCTTGAAAGTACTACATTACAAATACAGACGTTTAAGGAATTTTGGTTAAGAAAGCTTGTAGTTTGTCTGAGAAATGTGTGAAGCATTTACAGATGGTTTATTTGAAAAAGCACAAACATAACACACAGGACACTTAAACCTGCAGACAATCTGAAGGTCAGTTATGTGAAAGTGCATTTATGTTATGTCCCAGAACTCGGAGTGTTTTCGTGTAAACTCTGAAGAGCCAGATCAGACCACTTCATCTCCTGCTCTTTAACCGATTCAGTCGATCCACCATTATCCTGTTCCGTCTCTGGAAGTTCACTCTAAGAAAAAGCAAAACAATGGTGAGTATAAGTGCATCACATCACTGCCATGTGTTACCTCTATAGCGATTGGCTTATAGAAAGTTATCAGTGAGTGAATTTGATGCAGCGTAAAAATGCTCGCCAGCCGGGCGTTGAACGGGTAAGACAGCTAGTTAGTTTAAAACCTCACAAATGTTCTTCTCTGCAAAAGGAAGACCACCTTGAAAGGGAAGGTCATGAAGATGTCCCAATACTTTTGTCCACATAGAGTATTTCTCTCTAAATAACTGATTATGAGGATGCGTTTGGTCCAGCCAGAGCTTCAACAACAAACCCTGAGCACGAGCTAAAACTACATCTAATACTACATACTGACTCACACCCAGGGGCAATTAATGAAGCATGTGAAAACATCTGGATACAGAAGTAATTTACAGACTGGAACTCATCCTCAGCGTCAACTACAATGTTCACTCCTGCTTTTATCTGCTAAACATCTGATGATAATTATTATAATGATGGTGGAGTGGTAGGCTTGTGGTTAAGGAACCAGCCCTGTTACTCGAAGGTCCCCGCTTTCGATTCTCGGTATCAACCAAGTACTATGGCTAGAGTGCCCTTTAGCAAGGCACCTAACCCCAACTGCTCCGTATACAGGGATGCCCACTTTACTCAGTGTATTATATGTGTGT
>JAOUQT010000018.1:7842031-7855793 GCA_025769995.1 Xyliphius kryptos
ATTTAGAATATTCAATTTACCTTGCATCCATGTTTTTGGAATGTGGGAGGAAACCGGAGCCCCCGAAGGAAACCCACTCAGACACGGGGAGAAAATGGAAACTCCACCCAGATAGGGATTCGAAACGGGAATCCCCAGCGCTGAGAGGCGAACGTGCTAACCACTACGCCACCTTGTCGCCGTACATATATTTAGTACAGGCCAAAAGTTTGGACACGCTTTCTCATTCAATGCATTTTCTGTATTTCCATGACTATTCACATTGTACATTTTCACTGAAGGCATCAAAACTATGAATAAAATCATGAGGAGTTATGTACTAAACAAAAAAGGAGAAATAACTGAAAACATGTTTTATATTCTACAGTAGTGCTTCAAATTAGCCACCCTTTGCTCTGATTACTGCTTTGCACACTGTTGGCATTCTAATAAATTATACTAATTACCCCTTAAAGGCACACCTGAAAAGCATTTCAAGTAAATACCTCTTGAAGCTTATTGAGAGAATGCCAAGAGTGTGCTCAGGGCACAGGGTGGCTATTTTGAAGACACTAGAATATAAAACACGTTTTCAGTTATTTCACCTTTATGTTAAGCACATATCTCCTCATGTATTCATTCATAGTTTTGATGCCTTCAGTGACAATTTACAATGTAAATTGAAAAAAAATGCATACACACAAACACATATATACTCATAAACACAACAGTTACATATTATTTACAACAGTAATTGTTAAATTTACAATATAAAATCCTAAAACTGACATTTTCTAAAATGAATGTCTATTGAATTTTGTAAATATATACAGAAAAATGGATCTTTGCCTTTTTTTAAGCCCAGTTGTATTTTTTGTAAAAAAAAAAAAAAATAATAATATTTTTTAAATAGCTTGATGCATTGTCATTTTCAAATAAAGCCCGTTTGTTTTAATACTAAAAGTATATCCAGTCATGCCATTTTAAAATGTTATTTTTCAAAGAACAAATTACTGTTCAAAGTGTCAAAAATGGGTACATATAACGACATAAGACGACTTATCATTCAATAGAGTGTACAAATATGGTGGCCAGGAGGTGACCAATGCTATTTGGTCTATATATAAAAATGCAATGTAACCCTAAATGTTCGGGATGGTTGAGATTATCTAGTTTACCTAATCTCTTAACTAGTTCTTGCTTAAACTAAGGCATTCTGAGGCAAATGTTAATTTTAACTGTAGCTAAATTAGCTGCATCTTGTATTTTTTTTCCAGTTTTTAATTAAGCATTAAGGATTTAATTATTCTGCTAAAAATAGTTTTTTAATTTAGTGTCATTAATAAATAAGTGTCTGTCAATCAACAGTGTATTAAAAACACCATGCTGTTATTATGTGTAATGTTAATTAACAAAAAAATGGAAGACATTTTTTTAACACACTGTTTCGGAAAATAACAATTTAAGAGCATAGCAACATTAATAGAATATGAATTTTGATAAAACAGTACAGGGATAAAATTTATGAACTGAAGGTTTTAAGATTTTGCTAAATGTAAAAATAAAATGGATCTGCTTATCATCCAAAACATGCATGCTCATTTGTGAAGGATAGTGGGGGGTAATGTCATGACTTGGCATAGTGTCATAGTCTCAAACACTGCCAAACCATCAAACACATAACATAAAGACTGTAATTATGCACTCTGAAAAAAAAAATATCATAGTTCATTAAAGACCACTTATTTACCTACTAACTTTTGGAAATTAACATGCAATTAACAGAAAACACTTACACAAGTTATAAAGAGTGTCTATAATTGCAGTCAAACCTTTATCCCTTGGAAAATTCTAAACAGTAAGGACCTCTGCCGTTTTGTATGTGTAGTGCTGTCTCACTGCAAAATAATTAGAGTTAAAGGCTGTATTATTAAAAATGCCCAAAAAGCGTTCCCTATGGTATTTTACTTTTCTATTGTGATAAAGTAAAATCATCTTTCCTCATTCTAATTGCCCATGCCTGCTTCAAGTTTTTACACCAAGCAGAGTGAACTTGTCCTTGATTGATGATGTTTGTTTTCAAAGGTCTAGTTTCAAACCTTAAAAGTGCATATGACCCAATTCCCTATGGTATACACACACACATACATACACACCCCCCTTCCCCACAAACACACACACACACACACACACACAGAGACCATTTCCAAAAAATAGAATATCGTGAAACAGTTGATTAATTTCCATAATTCCATTAAAAAAGTTAAACTTTTATAGATAATAGCGATGCAGATTTCATCCACCAACAGGACCTGGTCCCTGCCCTGCATTTAAAAGAACAAAAACCTGGTTTGATGCTCGTGCCATCACAGTGCTTGACTGGCCAGCCAACTTGCTGTAACTAAACTCAGTTGAGACTCTACGGGGGATTTTCAAGAAGAAAATATGGGGCACCAGACTCAATTTAAACAATTTATTAAATTAAAATCCGGGCTTCCATAATTCCCAGGCAATGCAATGGCACGGGCATCAAACCAGGTGTCGGCATGGGCAGGGGTCAAGTCTTGCTAAAAGATTTCATTTTTTAAATGTGTGGTGATGACGCCACAGATGTCCCAGGGGTTACACTAGTTCAGTACTGTGCATGTTTTATTTCATATCTATCTATATATTTTATAAATACATTTGCTAGAATTTGGTGTAAATAAGTCAGACGACAGTAATATATGAAATTTCACTATTATCAAAAAATATATTGATTCTTATGTTTGTAATTTTCAAAAATAAAAAGTTTAACATCTATTATTTTTGGTTTCAGTTTCTCTTAATGGATGTGTGATGCGCACATAACAGAATCACATGGCATGTATTCCTCTTGCTGAGATGTAAAGGAAAACAGCAGTGAGGTCATTACTGCCTAATAAAATTACTTAATGACCTCAGGGGGTTCCAAAGCCATTTACTTCCAGTTTACTTCCTCTTAGATTATTTGGAACTACTAAACACTTCTTATTTCATAGTTCTAAATAATCTAGTTATGTCCTAATATCAAAATAATAAGTAGTTAGGTATTTACAAAGCATACAGCCTTATTTAAGATTAATAACAAAATGGCATTGTGCAAAATAAAATGCAAATATTTTCCATTTGTCAGGTACACAGCTTTTAACATGTTCCTGTTGCTGTTAAAGTTCAGTTATTTTGCTGTTTGTTTTACACTTGTGGCACTATTTACATTTTTTATATTTTTGTGTATTACCTGATTTCTTGTCCCACACGTGTGTTTTCCTTTCGTCTTTTTTTGTCTTACGCTGTGGTCACAGTGAGGGTGCATTCATGTAATCATATTTGTGTCTGGTGCTGGTGGCTACGGTTTTACCCACAAAGATTTTGTGCGTGTACCATTTGTGCATTGTCATGACTGTGCTCACAGGGATACGTGCCTGTATTACGCATTTGTAGCGTACTTAAAATAGGAGTTTATTTTTGTATATGTGCTTTTAATTAATTTTAGGTTATTGCGTATTGGTCATGAGCTGGTTTAGTCACACATTTCCTTCTTAAAAGCTAATATTGAACCAAATCAGAATATTATAAATTGAAAAGCGTTATCCTTGTCGATATAATAGTCTGAGTGAGGTTTTTTATTTTCATTTTTTCATTTTTTTATTTTTAACATTTTTACTTGTTCAAATCCTTTAATTAAAAAAGCATCTATAATTAATCTGAAATATGTCTGAATATTTCAGTTCAGAGAACATCTTTTATTCTAAACATTCTAAAAATGTAAGGGAATCCTTCAGCTTTCAGTGCCTCTTTTCATCCCACTTCATAAGTGAGTAGAAGTGAGCATTTTTAACATTACTAACTTCTTAAACACGTCTAAGTATTCATGCTCCAGAAGCATCCTTTGTACAGCCAACTTATTTAGAAAATTCAAATTATTTAGGCTAGAAACTTTTTGTTCTCTCAACAAGATCAGTCTCCATTCTTAGTTAGTGGATCTATCTGTTTTAAATCCTTTTAAAAAGATTTTTTTTTATTTTTTAAGTGCATGTATGCTACTTATAAATTATTGGAATTAATATATTATGTTATAAATCAATATACAAATCTATACAAATAATATTTCTAAAAATGTAAAACTTACAATTGGCATCTTACTGATACATTCTAAGGATTAATTAAGAATTAATTAAATTCAATATCAATCATTTTTTTTAACCAGCAGTCTATTTTGAATAAGAAGCACAAAAAGGTAGGTAGTCACAATGCTAGTTAAACTATTCAATATGAATTGGCATTTCATAATATGCGGTCAAACAGTAGTTGAAAGTAATGGCATTATTAAAAGACTTGGTAGTATAAGTGTCTATACAAGTACAGTTGTAATTCAAAAATCAAAATGATTTTTTATTAACAAAGACATCTTATCTCATATAATTTAGGGTACTCTCTCAGGAACAGTTGTGTAAATTTCTATGGCCATAATGTAAAGACTATTAGTTACCCACACATAACAGATTACATAGCATACACTTCTGAATTATAATAGAGCCTAGAGTCCCATAAACCATTATTTACACATCTGCAAGCTACATTTATTTCTATAAGAAAGAAAGAGCAAACGAGTTATGGAGAACAAGACGGTGGTAAAGGTGGATGGAATTGGGCAGGGTTATACATCAGAGTAAGGCAGTAACATCAAAATCCAAATCGAATAGATCACTCATTCATACATTCATGTTGGCCGAATGAGAAAATCAATAGCTGTTTACTAGTAGGAGGAAAGAATCTATCTCCCGCGAAATGACTCGAAGGACTAAGCCAGACACAAAATAGTGATCTGATGGAAAGCTTCATGAACATAGAGCAATCGTTATTGATAGATGACTCTAAAATGATAAAAGAACCATATGGACCACAATAAAATCCTGTTCTTTTACCTATGTTCTAAACATTACATAAGTTTTAGCTCAACTGGTTCTTCTTATTTTCTGTTATCCCCTGTTATCTTTTCTCTATATATATTTTTTTTCTCATTTTGTTGCATTTCAGTAGTTCTCAGTACTTAACAGTGTGTTTATTTCTCTGTTTCACAGGACCTATGACTCTTGCTTTTGGATATAGCATGTTTTTTTTTTACATTTTTTGTTTTACATTTACATTTAGTTATTCAGCAGACGCTTTTATCCAAAGCGACTTACAAGTATCCCAAAAGCAATGAAAGTTAAGGGTCTTGCTCAAGGACCCACATTGGTAACTTCAGTGGACCTGGGATTTGAACCCCCAACCTTGTGATTGATAGTTCAACCTCCTAACCACCGAGCCACCACTCCCTGTTTTGTTTATTTTATGTTTCTTAGGGCGTTGGCGAATGTTGTAATTGCATGCTATACATCTTTTATTTTATCCACCACTTGGGCTTGTAGTATTAACCGTAGTGGTATTTTTAGTTTTGGTTTTTATGATATTATTCTGTTGCCTGTATGGCAGTTTGAGTTCGTGGTGTGTGAAATGTTGGAATAATGCTTTCATGATGTGTGGAACTGTAACTATCTTTGCTGCATTGCTTTTCAATGCACCATGCCTTAACATATTCTACAAAAAAGGCAACATTTGAATTACATACTGAATCTCAATGAACAAAGCACTAACAGAGTGCTAAATACAACTGAATTCATTTTTTGGGATTAGGGATGACTAGATGCATATTGTGTTCAAAATAAATACAGCTATGGCCGTTAGATCATAGCTGGAGCTTTCTGGGTACATCAACTCACTTTTTTCTGACTTTCTGTCTCTCTCTATTTTGATGTCCTACCCACAAGCTTTGTTCTAAACACCTGAATGCTTGCCTTTACCTTTGGCAGGTCATGGAGGTGAACACCATGCTATAAGGGTTTAAGAGTTAATTTGATGTCAGTGCATGAATAGACATGAGGGAGAAATGAAAAAATAATGACGAGCATTGCCTTGAGAGGGTCAAGTGGAATAAAAAGACTATAAACAGACCAGACTGCATTTGAATAAAGGGTCAGCAAATTCAAAGCAGCGTTCAAGGATCAGAATAATTTACATCAACGTGCAATTACTCAAACCTGAAGAACTAGCACACACATGGGGACACCCATTTTTATTCCTTTTTTACTTTTACTTTTGCTGTGCTCATAATAAATAGAAATAGCAAATCAAATTATTTTGCAATAGAGAAAAAAAAAACAGAAAAACAGATATACTTAAACTGAAAAACGTTTAGAAAATTGTAAAAGAAAAGAAAACTTTGCACCATCTCTCAAATTTATGAGTTGTTCAACTTATTAAGGGTGCAAAGGAATAGCAGTGAAGCCTCCAGCAGGTGCATTAATTAGCTTTAATTAATGTCCATTGTGGTTTGGTCTGCCTTTCCACCCTATTTTCACTGCATTCCTGCGGCACTTACAGTGCCTTGCAACAGTATTCAGATGTAACATGCTTAGTGAAATGAAGGACACTGTGTGCAATCTTAAGTGTCACATGATCTGTCAGTATATGCACACTTTTTCTAAAAGGCCTCTAGAGGCTGCAACAACATTAGGCTAACCAAACAACAACATAAAGACCAAGGGGCAAGTATGTTGTAAAGAAGTACAAGTCGGGTTGGATTATGAATAAATAACCAATTTTCTGGTTTCAAATGCATTATCATCAAATGGAATGAACACGGCACCACAGCAAACCAGCCAAGAGAGGGCCGTCCACCAAAACCCTTAGAACGGTCATGGGGGGCATTAATCAGAGCGGCAGCGCAAAGACCAAAAGTAACACTGAAAGAGTTGCCTGAAAGAGACTGGAGTATCTGTCCATGTGACCACAATAAGCCGGAAACTCCATAGAGCTGGGCTTTATAGCAAAAATAGGAAGGTTTGTTTTGAGTTTGCAAAAAGGCATATGAGAGACTCCCCAAATGTAGGGATGAAAGTACTATGGTCAGATGAGACCAAAACATCAGGGGGGACTGGACTGGAAATCTGGTCCGAGTCGAGGGGAAGATCAATGGTGCTAAAAACGGACTTTCTTGAGTAAAATCTGTTTGTGTCTGTCAGTGATTTGAGACTGGGATGGAGATTTACCTTCCAATTAGACAATGACCCAAAGCATACTGCTAAAGCAACACTCGAGTGGTTTAAAACTGTGACTGGCATGCACCAAAATCATAAAAAAATAAATGTAAATGTATATAGACTGTTACTGCTATTTTGTTATTTCTGTTTTGTTGTTCTTTACTTTGCATCTTCAAGAATGTATTATCTCTTGTGTGGTGCCTGGTGTAGTACCGGTGTCAAAAATGGTTTATTAGACGTTTAGTTTATTAAAAATAGGCAAATTGACATTCTGCCTGACTAGCACAGTCAGACAGCTATACAGGCAGAGATGTACAGTATACAGTATAGATCTTGGCTCCCCTGAGGCACACAGTAATTCGCACAGTCATGCTGTGAACATTTTAGATCAACATCATTATATTATTACTTTTCTTAAGTCTCCCAGTGGTCCTAACTGCAGGAAGAGAGAAAGCAGGGATTAATGATCCAGAAGCAGCTTTAGGCTGCCTGCTGTATATGTAGATGTTGCACTAAGTGCCAGCCCTGGGGGCACTTTTAACTGAGTGCCAGAGTGTTTGATTTGTTCTTAGAGCTAAGTGGCCAGACCTAGTGATGTATATTTAAAGACTAGCCGGCAACTTAGCAGAATGCTAAAAGGCTTGTACAAACCTGGAACTGGCATGCTTGTTTGTTCTTAATCAGAGTGCTCTCCTTTTCACTTCAGAACTTTCCAAAGGCAAAATGAAAACATTCCAAAACTAATAAATTCTATAAAATTACCAGGTCATTACAAAATAATGCATGAATGCTAAATGTAATATTAGATCCAATTCTTATTTACATATTTTTTGTTCTAAGAAGTGCATCGATGTAAGTTTAGTTCATATGTTTATCAGAATACTTTGTTATTTTATTCTGTTCTCCAAAAGTGATCCCTTAATGACCACCACAGATTGCTCAGGTAGTGCAGCTTATTCAGGATGGCACATTAATGCTATCTGTGGCAAGAAGGTTTGCTGAGTCTGTCAGCACAGTGTCCAGAGCATGGAGCAGATACCAGGAGACAGGCCAGTACACCAGGAGACATGGAGGGGGGTGTATGAGAGAGCATTCACCGCCTCATCAGGAGCATGCTCATTGAGATCAAGGATGTTATTTTATTGTTCCCTTTATTTTTTGAGCAGTGTTTTTTGCTTACAGGATTGGTGTTGGAACTAGCTCTGCACTACTGCCCCTGCTTGCAAATCTGCTGTAACAAAAAGACAAAACAAAGAAAGGTGGTGTGTTAAAAAAGAATGACTAAGAACCGAGACACGCGGTGGTGCTAAAATGGTGTGTCGCGATTCTCAGCGGGCTGCGTTTTTGATTTTGTGTGTTAAAAAGCGACATGCTTTTAACAAAACCATAAACAAGGGCATTAAACCATATGTTAGAAGGTAGACCTACTGCTGCTATTTTCTAAAGTACTTTGCTAACAGGATTGATGTTGGAACTAGTGACAAGTTAAGGTAAAGATAAATTATAAAACGAGTAGTTCCGGTGCTTAAATTTATTTGGCTGAGCCGTTTGTCCAGCCGTGACATTATTTACAATAACACACACCTCTACCCTTTCAAATTCTTAATTTTTTATTGTAATTGTGTTTGTAACTGTTTTATAAAAGCAATTGGGCATTTGATGTGCATTATTGTGAATAAATTATGGGAAAGCTCCCGCAACACAACTTTCCTGTGATCTATTTACAATAATGCACGTCTTCTCATACCTTTTCATACCTATGTCTTTTTAATGAAGCAAAAAACCATAGAGGATTGAGATGGAGTGAATTAAGGCCAATAAAATGACGCACACGTACATACAGCTTTTCATCATTTCTTTGGCGAACTGATGCGAGACTTCAGATTTTTTAGACCTCGAAGGAATAATGTTAGCAGTACTAAGACGTACAGTGATTCATGTCTAGAAGAATCGGACTGGCAGGGTTCTGCATGAGCGCTAAGTACAATACATCAGATGAATCTGACTCTGAACCCCCCTTTGCCCTCAACTGAAATGTGAATCACTGGCAATTTTTAAGAAAGATTTTTACCACTTTATTCGGAGAAGGAGGCAGGGCCTCTGAAGCGGCATGCCGTAATGATATGTGAAGTTTATTGATCAAGTGTAGGGATCCATGACAACCCAAAGTTAGTGCTGGTTTGTGGGCTTGATTGGTTCTTCACGGTGCAAAGGAGGATCAAAATCTTTCATCAATATTTCACACTCAGTTCGGAAATTAAAGAGTTTGGTGGGAGATGGGCAGGGAAAATGGGTGGAAGACGGCCTCCAGCTGCCCGGCAATAACCCACATCAGGTCAGAAACTTTCATTCGATGTGCGGCGTCATGCTACAGCTGAACTTCTGGTCGTAAGAAGTAGAAATCATGAATCTTAAAGACGGGTCATGTCTGACAACACAGATCCTCGAGTGCAAAGACTATATTTACTATTTCGTCACGCCTGGCCGAAAAGATACCGCTGACTTGATTGAAACGGACAACGAGACGGGAGGAGAAGAGAGGAAGGCTGGCGCCGTGCTGCAATCCAGAGTTTGGTAATCCAGTCACGAGGAGTTGATCAGCGCTCCCTGTTTACTCACGGCAATCTCCCACACTCATCTCTGGCCTAAATCTGAGAGCTGTGGGATTTCCAGAGGGAGTTCAAAAACAAAAAACGACAGGCCACAACTTATTAGAGGATAACAAAAACCGTGGAAAAACACAGAGCCAGGCTTGTATAACATCCCACCCAATCACACCTGATAAACAACTGGTGTGTGCGACCGGGAGCAGGGGGAAATTAATGCCACAGTATGTTGCTGCCAAGGCCGACCAAAAACTACTGGAGAATCTGTGCTTTATATTTTACTTTCCTTTCAGGCAGATGGCAGATTCAATTAAAGTCAGTGGGAGACCCTATTCACACTTGTCAAAGACGACATAAAGACAAGGTTTAACACTCGTTCTTAATAAGCTAGTAACGTAAACCAGGCTCCATCAGACCTGCAGTGGAAAGCGATAAGCTGACCATGAAAAAGTCACGTTTCATTCCGAACATCTGATTTACTTATCTGCCATCAAGGTCACGATTGAAAGAAATCCAAATTATTAGCAGAGGTACAAACGTTTTTGTTCCCATTTCATGTTGTCACTCATTTCAGAAAGTAGGGGTTGTAGAACAGAATATTATGTGAAGAGTAACAAGCCGAGATCAAGTTATTTGGCACTCGTTTGTGTTTTTGTCTGAGAAATATCCGTGGGCCCTCATCTGTAGAAGTTCCCAAAACTTGCTGCCTCTTCAGTCTGAATCACTGCACTGAACTGATTTAGTTTTTCAAATTTTGGAAAAATGGACACCAGGATTAAAAACTGGATTTAATAATACTAAGCGGCGCTGCGATCCTGGTTTAAATCTCAATCTGGATGTCGTTTTCATGTTTTCCCCGTGTCCGCATGGCTTCCTCCCACAGTCCAAAAATAAACTGGTTGCTCTAAATTGCTCCTATATATTGTGTGTTTGAGTGTGTGCCCAGCGATAGATTGGTGACCTGTGTGTATCTTCCCGGAGCCTGAAATTGTCCCCCCCCACGACCCTAATATAAGGTTAATTACATTTACATTACATTACGTTTTGTTATTTAGCAGACGCTTTTATCCAAAGTGACTTTTAGAACACAGGGTTGATACAGCACCCTGAAGCAATGAGGGTTAAGGGTCTTGCTCAAGGACCCACATCGGTAACTTTAGTCAACCTGGGATTTGAACCCATAACCCTTAGATTGATAGTCCAACACCCTAACCACTGAGCCACCATTTCCCATGATGATGGATAGATGAAATAATAATACTCATATCAGGGACACTGTACTCATAGTGATACTGGACTGCCTTGTCTGTATTCTAATGCCTGTGCAGTGATTTATTTATTGTAATAAACCCCCAAAATTGTAATAATCCAAGAAAATTTAGGGAAAATTTGAACAAACCTAAAAAGACCCAATAAGAAATCTGAAAATGTAATAGTCTCAAAAATGGTTTTAAATTAACAGTCACGACTTCGGATTCATATGCAGGTTATGTCATTAGTAGGTTTTATGTTTGTGTATTGTGTATCACATTTCTTGTTTACTGTTCCGTTTATATAACAAGGTGTTGTGTCAGCCGCTCCGGACATTTACGAATCAAAGTTAGTCTTTTGTGAACTATATTGCCAGGATGGAACACTGCACCCTTTAGAACTTCAGACTGACGCCAAGCGTCCTGTGATACGGCTACAGATATATTGCTGTCACCGCTCGGTGGTGTAAGTGGAGCTCGTGAGCCGACACTGAGCCATTACTCATTTGCTATCAGGGAAACATGACCAGTGTCTTTGCTAACCCAAAGATGGGCACGATGCCTGCAGAGGTCTTCGTCTTTGACTGCACGGACTTGATGGTAATTAACTTAACAAATGGAGTAAAAGACGCGCAGAGGACTGTCTATACTAATCTAGCATTTAATCCTCTCCCTCACTCTCTCTTTCTGCAATCACACTCTCTCCCGCCCCCTCCTCTGCATTTCTCTTTCTATCTGAAGATAAATGAAAGGGTGTGCGCAGAACAGCCACAACAATGAGCGGGAAGATTGAAGCTCGTGCTCTAGCCGTGTGTGGCGGCACACAGGTATCCAGAGCCGCTCTTAACACAATGAAGGAATTGTAATTCAATAAGGGCCCACCGTGAGCCAACAGTTTTGGTAATGTGTAATTTGAGAGGCAGATGGTTTAGGAGTGAGTAATTCTCAAACAAGCACGTCTAATCTCATTCAGACAGTTTGCCTCCAGAATATTCAATAATTCAGAGGAATAGGGATCTTAATGGACCCCCTGAAATTTGCTCTCACCTCAATTGACTACTACGAGCTGTTTAATCACATGTCGCATGTTGCTTATGGATGAATAACTACCTGAATCAGTACCACTGTTTACATTATGTAGGTGTGGCTTAAGATGGAGATATAACCTGGATTATTGGAGAAGTTGCAAAGAGAAATCAATAAATGATTGTGAAAAGCTGCATCTCTGGCACTGTGGCACAGATTAGGTTATTTTAATAATGTTTGTTTTAACAGACAGAATTTATGCTGTTGGTGCTTTTTAGGAAAATAACAAGCTTTAAAATTATTTGTGTCCGAAAATGTTTGTGCTCAGTTCTAATGGACAGTGCACTGGTGGACGAACAACTAAAGGCTCTTTCTGACCAGAGGAACATTTTATATTGTAAAAACTACTAAGGTTTTTTAATTTTTAAAAATGTCCTTCATCAAATTCTGTGATAAGAAAATGTGAATTTCCTGGTTGTTAGTTTGTTCAACTAAATTCAATAATAATTTATTTATGCAGCACTTTATACACCAGTCACTTAACTCTGAGCCTGAACCCCTAAAAAGCAAGCCATAGCAACAGTGGCAAGAAGAACCTTGTTGTTTTTTAGGAAGATACCTTGAGAGAGCCAAGGCTCAGTGGTGTCCTTGTTTAGCAGCCAGGCAACATCAACAGTGTAGTACACAGTGTATGGTCAAATATCATTACATACAAGTTACTGTTACTCTGCATCTGTTGGGTGACTGAAAGCAAATGTAAATAGTAATCAGGAGAAGCAGCTTGCATTTTGCAATATTATTATTAAATAATCTGGTAATTTAAAATTCCAGTGATGTACACAGGAAAAAAAATGTCATTCATTTAAAGTAATAAAGTGATATATTTTGCCCGCTGTACTTGCACACAGAGGAATCTGTCCTCCACTTTTAACCCATCAGTGCAGTGACACACATACACACACTGCGTGAAGTGAGCACACATGCCCGGAGTGGTGGGCAGCCCTGTACACAGCACCCGGGGAGCAAATTAGAGCTCTTCAGCCGTGACACCGGAAATCGAACCGACTGGTTTATTAATCTTAATCCTATGACTGAGTAATACCACTGAAAGTACAACAATGCCTTAAATGACACAGTGCCAACTATGAAGGTCTGTTGGTGGGCCCAAATCGTAACCTGTGAAAGTAATATTACCAAATATAGTAAGTAATTAAGTAAAGTAATTAAAATTTAGAAAACCGTTCATAATGATTTGGTAAAAAAAAAACTAAAGTATAAAATATCTTCTCTAGAGGTAAATAAAGAAAAATCTTATTTTACACAATTGTATCATACTACATAAAACACACGAACATTATGCATTCCAGCTCGTTTAATTCATCAGAGAAGCAGTTTGTATGTAAAGTTATGTATAATTTATGTAAATGTAAAGTTAAATATCTATATTTACACAGTGTTCCAAATTATTATGCAAAAAGTGTTTAGGAGTGATAATGTAAGATTTTTTTTTTGTTTGTCAGTTAAACTCACCAAATTGATGGTGATGTGTGTCAGGGTTCTTTATATGACTGAAAGCAATTGCAGACACCTGTGCTAATTAGTTTAACAGGTCTGTCCAATTAAAGGCAAGGCTACTTAAGAAGGCCTCCCACATTATTAAGCAGCCTACATTTTCAGCCAAAATGGGAAAGTAAAAGGATGTGTCGGATGCTGAGAAGCAGCAAATTGTGGAGTGTTTAGGTCAAGGCATGACTACAATCAACATTGCCGAGACACTTCATCGTGATCATCGCACAAT
>JAOUQT010000018.1:7866485-7878757 GCA_025769995.1 Xyliphius kryptos
AGGCCCTACACCATACTAATAAATTATTGTGGTCTAAAACCAGGTGTTTCAGTTTCATTGTCCAACCCCTGTATATATAATATACAGTTGTGTATAAAATTACAGCAGTGCATGAGAAACTTGCACTCGCATTAAAGATGCCCTTTCTGACCCAACCTTCACACTTTTGGGATTAAGACTAAACAATTTTGCATCTCCAGTTCACCTACTAGGCATGTCTTTGGACTGTGGGGAAGAACATGCAAACTCCACACAGACATTTCCCAGATCGAACCCGGATTCTTCTTGCTGTGGGACGACAGCACCACCACTACGCCGTAAAAAGCTTAATCCTCATAATAACATTTCTATAATACACAATGGCACTGGGAGAACTGCACATTCAATTGTAAATGAAAGCACTGAATATTTAAACGGATTTACACTGGAGTAAACTAATATTCAACCCAAGCTACATTCCACAGTTCTTCAGCATTCTTGGGTTTTGCATCAAAAATGGCATTTTTAATATCACTCCACAAATTCTCTATGGGATTGAGGTCTGGGGATCAAGCTGGCCACTTCATAACGTTAATCTTGTTGGTCTGGAACCAGAATGTTGCCTTCTGAAACACTCAGTTCAAAGGCATTTCTTCTTCAGCATATGGAAGGTATTCTTCTTCTTGTCCATGGTACTTGGTATGTAATAAACGGACCAGAATCCATAGTTTGACAAACATCCCCAAACCATCATGCTTATACAGCCATGTTTTACAATGATTATGTCCAATTCAGTGTTTATGGGTCATCTGTAGCCCTCAGAAGCAATAAGGATAAGCGTGCTTTCATCTGCCCATGGAATGTTCCACCACATGCCTTTGAACACATCTTTTTCCAGCAATGGTTCTTTACGAGGGTTTCCTGCAAATTGTTTGGTTTCACGTAGGCGTCTTCTGAATGATGCCGTTCTCACAGGTCACTGAAAATCTTCTTTGCTTTCACTGGAGCTGATCACTGGAAGCTTCGTTGCCATGCTTGTTATTCTATGATCTATGCAGATGGTAGTAATTGTTTTCCTGTCATGTGTTTCATTCTCTTTGCCATTTTAAAGCATTTGAGAACATTGTAGCTAGGAAACCGATTATGTAACGCACTTCTTAATATGTTTTCCCTTCTACAATAAGCTCCTTGATCAAACTTCGGTGTCTGGAGTGACCCATAAACGCAGCAGGTACAATATTTGCTTCCCTCCTTCTTTAACTAAGGGCAATAATTAACAATTGTTCCTTCACAGAAGGAATGACTTCACTATTTGAATTCCACACTGCTATTAATTTGAACAGGCCTCTTTTACTAAATAGTCAGTAGCACCCAATTAGCACCTAGCATGTGATGAAATGTGATTCTGTTGGTTGTCTATAATGCAGCTACACCTAGTCATGAATTGTTTCCCATGTTGTATATCATGTGTATCATTAATTAAATGCATTAATGATGCTAGATTGCTATTATTTCGAACACAACAGTACACACACATCAGTTGAAAACCTCCCTTATTCCTTGAGCAGCTTGTTGCTAGGCTACACCAGAGAGACTAAAAAAAGGCTGTTATCAGAGAAGAGAAAACTCTCCCCGACAGCGAAAGTAGCGTAGAAAGAGAAAATAAGATGGTAAACAGGGGGATGTGCTCCAGCTACAAAAGAGAAGCATGTAAAATAGATAGCGGACGAGGCGATGAAAGCATGATAGCTTGTGCACAGGTGAACATTTCACCGTGCACAAATGCTTTGTGGGATGCCAGATGCCAGCGTCGACGTTCACAGGGCTTCACATTAAGGCTGCGTTTTAAAAATGCATCATTCGCCATTACATGGCTCCTTCACCTGGATCCTTGACTGTTTTCTAATGCTTGTTGGTTGTAAGTTATTAACGGAAACAAAGAAGTATTAATATTGATGATCTATTAGGCTATTTTGTCTAAAACTAGTTGTACAAAGTAGACGTGTTTCCACCGGCCTCTTCGTGAATGCACCAAATAATGTGATTGCAATGAACGCTTCACAACTGTATAAACATCTGACTCCAGGGTTATGTTAGTACTCATTAGTCATTAAATTGAGTCTTTACGTAAAATAGGTTTTAGTGCAGTTCCTCTGTTTGTAAGTACGGTACACAAAATAGACTGTTTAATCACTTGTCAATTTAAAAAACACATGGTTTAAATGTGAAAATACAGTTACCTGTATTTTGTAGTCAGTGTTAGTTTTTCATATTATTGCACATAAGATACTATTGTTTTTTTTTTGTCGATGAGAACCCTACCCTACTATTCTGACTGACTTGACTGTACCACCAGGTTCTGCTGTTGTATCACCACCACCTCCTTTCCACTACTTTAAAAAATCATAAAACTTATCTGTTCCAGTCGCTGCCGGACGGACTATGATGTAGTAGAAGTGTTTCTGCTGCTGGACATTATCAAAATTAAACTAATTTACTGCACATTTTATTTATTGTTTAATTAAATTCTATTATATTTGGTCAAAATGGCTTGTTCCTAACAGCAGACCACTGCTATTTTTGCATTTAGTCATTTATAGGAAAAGCTTTTATCCAAAGATAGTTACTTAACAGAGAATAACAGTAAGAAGATTCACTTAGACCCCAGGAGAACAATTGTTTTGATTGCTTTTGCATTCATCAAAAGTGTGACCTTGGTGTGACCTCATAGGATTAAAAATTAAAATAAACCCCAAAGTTTAACGCTGAGGAAACACTTGTGATGTTAGGTGGCTCAGCGAGAATCTGGCAAATTACAGGAGCTACAGTGAGATACAGTGAACTACATGAGGCAGTAGGTGAAAAAAATCTGAAAACCTTTTGCCTGAAAGCTTTAATGTTTGGTTCTACACCTGATCCACACCGCCATGATCGCCATCATCAAAGAAACTTTTTAGTGACTGTAGCAAAGCACACACGAGAAGATGGCAAGAGGATCTGGCCAGATCTTGGATGAATAAGTCTTAGGCTCTTTGCTCTTCTCCAATTTTAACAAGCATTACAGGAAACCTGGTGGTGCAGTGAGGTGGAGAGTACTAGACGGCACGGTTCACTCGATTGCAGAAGCTCTAAAAATGAGATTGTGCAGATTGTACATGTTCTTTAAGCTTCGATCCCAGAGGTGATTTGTATTATTTGTCAGACGCATTTGATGTAAAGTAACTTATTGTGATTCTAATCATTATAAAAATGAAAACAACAGTAGTCCTGACATTAAAATACCCACAGGCGTAAGTAAAGCAGTTCGAAATGCACCAAGAAGCTGCCGTTTGCATTTAAAAAGGTTATTCAGTCCTTAAGTCTCATCGATTTTTTTTTGAATATTTGCTTAATTAGATTCCATATTAGTTTTTAAATATAAACACAGCTGTTTGAGAGGAATTATGCAAACCAAATGTTTAGTTAATGAAGAATGGCCAAGAAGGCTTAACGACTTTCCTGCAGGGCTGCACAATGGAACAAAAATGTAGTTATAGATCATTAGCTTAATTAGCAGATCATTACCTTAATTAACAGGACTACAACATAAGTGCTGCTAAGTTCCTATTTAAGTTCCCTAAATGACCAAACTTTATCCTGCACTAAATGAACAGCAGACTGATGTCAGTCCACGGCTTGACTGATATTAATTATTTATTGGCCGCGTTTTTTTTTAACTGATGCAAAGTTGTCAAGTTACTGTATAAACCCGATGTAAAAAGCTCGAGTATGTCTTCTTTAATAAGAACCACCAAAAAGAACTTTCTGTACAAAGGCGACCGAAGTTACGAGTTCAGTCTGGCAAGACTCAATGTTTAAGCCCATCCTGATAATAAGAACTAAGACGGTGTACATCAGTTTAAAAAAAAAAAAAAAAACGCACCGAGACTCTACACAGCAATAGCTCGGTTACGCAGACGTGAAGCAATATGTCTCCACTTTCTGATAAAAATCTCATTTCACCTCTAGTTCTTTCAAGTCCTTTTTGAAGCCTGGAAATTGCACAAGATTTTTCAGTTCCTTCCAGTCGAGCCAGGATGCTGCAGCAGTCCAGGGTTAATGCTGTAATATTTTTAAATACATACATGTACAGACAGCAAAATATGATTCGTTAACGCCTCTTTACACCTTATAAATCAAATCAAAGTTTGTCGTGCGTAGATTTGCGTGGTACAGCTAGCAGTGAAAGGCTTTGACAACTGCCACCACAAGTAATTGAAATAGTTGGGATTAAGAATAAAGTTAAGTAAATAGAAATATTTTACCATAATACACAAGGTTAAAAAAAAAAAAACAATACAAATAAGGCAAACCCGTAATTAAATAAAAACATAAAATGATAAAAGTACACAATGTGTGCAGGTGAATGCAGTGACGGTGATTTTATAGCCAATCAGTAAACTATTATATGAATATATTTGCATTTCCACATTTATGCAGCTATGTCCTGCTTAGTAGGCAATACTTTCAGCTTTTGTCACGGCCCCTTATTAACATGCCAATATATTCATATGTTCACTGATTGGCTATAAGGTGTGAAGGGGCGTTAACGCGGCATATTTTGCCGTCTGTACACATAATCTTTTTTTATTTGTAAATATTAATAAGGTTTCTCTGAATGAATAGGTTCCTGTATATCATCATATGTATATTCAGTTTTAAAACGGAACATTAAACTTCCCGAGGAGAGCAGAACACACATTTTTATTAAATATTCTGTGTTTAATTATATATCCCATTCTCTAAAGAAAGTATACATTTACGTATCCTCTTTATGAATTTAGGGAGGAGACACTGTCATTGACGCGGTGTAGCACTCCTTTCTGAATCCTTTTAAAGCAGACTGAAGTAGGAGAACCTGAACGGAGTAACCTTGAGCCGAAATGTAATAAGTTTTGGGGGAAGTAATTGAATCCTTGTTTAAATGTTGAAGCTGTTCTGCTTTAATTCGCAATGCTGGAAGGAGGAAGTCGTAATATATTTTCCTTTTCTTCTCCTTCTACTTATTCAGTCCTGAACTGTAACTAAGTACATTTACTCAAGTATGGCATTTAAGTACCGTTCTTGAATATCTCCATTTGATGTTGCTTTACATTTCTGTTCCTCCACATTCTCAGTGAACAACTGTACTATTGTACTAGACTGTAATAATCTTTAACATATTACAGTATAAAATACATAATGCAGATAAAAATGCAGAAAGTCAGGACTTCTTAGCAGGACAGAAATCATGGAGGGGTCTGAAATTTTAATCTTGGGTCCATGTCCACAGTGAGAGACACAAAAAAAATTCGGAAATCACAACGTACGTTTTTTTTTATTAATTTATTTGTGTTTTACTGCTGCAAATAAGTATTTGAACACCTGCCAATCAGAAAAATTTCTGGCCTCAAAGACCTGTTAGTTCACCTCTAAAAACTCCACCTCTACTCCACTTACCATTTTAAATTAGAAGCCCCTGTTTGAAGTCGTTAGCCGCATAAAGATACCTGTCCACCCTACACAATCAGTACTACTAACAAGGCTAAGACCAAAGAGCTGTCCAAAGACACAAGAAAAAATTGCTGATTTCCACAAGGCTGGAAAGGGCTACGTTAAATTGCCAAGCAGCTTGGTGAAAAAACATTTGGAGCAATAATTAGAAAATGGAAGAAAATAAACATGGCTGGGGCTCTATGCAAGATCTCACCTCGTGGCAAATCAATGATCCTAAGAAAGGCGAGGAATCAGCCCAAAACTTCAAAGGAGGAAATGTCAATGACCTAAAGAGAGCTGGCACCACTGTTTCCAAGGTAACCGTGGGTAATATACTAAGACGTCATAGTTTAAAGTCATGCATGGCACGGAAAGTTCCATTGCTTAAATCAGTATACTTCCAGGCTCATCTTGTTTGCCCATATGAATATTTTATGATCCAGAGGAGTCTTGGGAGAACGTTCTGTGGTCAGGTGAGACCAAAATATAACTTTGATGCATGGGGGTGGAACCATAATGCTTTGGCGCTGTTCATCTGCAAATGGGAAAGGGCAACTGCACTGTATTAAGAAGAGGATGACCAGGGTCATGTACTGAGAGATTTTGGGGAACAATCTCCTTCCCTCAGAGCATTGAAGATGGGTTTACCAACATGACAATGACCCAAAGCACACAGCCAGGATAACCAAGAAGTGGCTCCATAAAAAGATATCAAGGTTCTGGAGTGGCCTAGCCAGTCTCCAGACCAAAACCCTATAGAAAATCTTTGGCAGGAGCTCAAACTCTGTGTTTCTTAACGACAGCCCAAATCCCCTGCTGCAGTGTGTGAAAACCTGGTAAAAAAAAATATAGGAAACGTATGACCTCTGTAATTGCAAACAAAGGGTACTGTTCTAAATATTGACATTAATTTTCAACGGTTCAAATACTTATATGGAGCAGTAACACACAAGATATTAAAAAAAGTCATACATTTTGATTTCCGTAATTTTTTTTAGATTGTCTCTCACAGTGGACATGCACCTAAGATGAAGATTTTAGACCCCTCAGTGATTTCTAAATGTGGGGGACTTGCAAAGTCACAGGGTGTTCAAATCCATATTTTCCTCACTGTATATGATTAAGAAGTACTTCTCTCCATAAAGTGTTTAACAAAATGTTAAGTATTTTCCAAACTGGATCCCTCACATGTTTGCAGCATCTTACATTTCAGAGCTAATATAAAGCGATTCCTTTCCTCAGAACCACTCATGCGATATCAGTGAAAGACTTAATAACTCTGCAAAGAATAAAGATTTGAGCAAAAATCCCTAATCTAAAAAGAATATTTATCAGAACTCCTCTCTTTATCGTTTAAATTTATTGAGTCCTCAGATTCATTGGGATTAAAACTGTATATAAAGTGGATTAAACAAACACAAACCCCGGCAGCTGCGGGAGTTTTCAGTTTCAACCAACTAAACTACAATTAGCCAATCTTTGTACTTTTGGTATTTTTAGGGCATTCGCTTGTCATGTGTGCTGGACTTTACAGTTATTAAATGAAATGCGCGATTCAGTGATGTATACGTGTAATTTGAGAATGTTGAGCTATAGATGTAGCTCAGTCACCTGTGAGAAGCAGATTATTTATGGAACTGGAATGACTGTACAGAAAGGGCACCAATGTACCAGTCATGTCCAGATATTGTTTGAATGGTGCATCGCTTTCTGACATGGCAGTTTGGGTGTAGTGACATTTACTCTTCACTACAAGGTCATAGCAATACAGCAACCAATAATGCCAGCAAATGTCCTGTAGGAGGAAGCAAACACTGATAAAGGGTGCAGGCAGTGAACATAGAAGGTGAACAGACCAGAAGTTTGAAATGAGAAGGTGAGTAAATTGAGCGATGTGTCACAGGTCAGGTCCTTAATGTGCTATAAATAAAGGCGAATGATTGGTGCAGAGACCAGTACCAGTGTTCCTTTGCTTTCCTGGGTGAAGACACATTTTTGGATGATTGCAGGCAGATTAGAGCAGTGTGATATGAGCAGCATGAGGACACACGGTAAACTGTCAACAAGGACTTAGAGACTCATGCAGCGTCGGATGAAATGACTGGGTGACTGCTCTCATTAGAGAGACGTCAGTGGCCAAACCTGTATATTGAGTCGGGCACGGGAAACATAAACGAGTACGAGCCACACGGGACAAACAGGTGGGGTGGATCGATGGAGACAGATGGACGAGGAGGACAGGCAGTCGCACGACATGGCATTTTGGTCATTTCAGTACTGCACTCGTCTCCAGCTGCCTGCAAAAGCAGGGGGCACTAAGCGGTGCTCAGAGATCAGCTGGCATGCACTGCCCCGCATGCTGGGCAGGAAGAAAAAGGAGGGAGAGAGGTACCAACCGTGAGCAGCGGGTTCAGTGCTGGGCGCAGCGTCTGAGCGCACGAGGAGAGGTGTGACAGGCGGTGGTGGAAGGAGGGGAACAGGAGAAGTGCATGCAAAAAAAAGGGAGAAACGAAAGGGGGGAGAAAAAAAGAAACAAGTGGAAACAATAAGCAAGAGACATTTACACACAACTAAGACCTTGCAAGAAGCCCAGGAGAGGACAAACAGAAAAAAACACAGAGAGCACACAGGTTTACCAACTGGAATACAAATAAAACATCAATACATCAAAGTAAATAGAGCATCACCCCCCAACAGGCAGCACATTCTGAACTTGTTTGATTCGAGGAAAATGGAGCAGCATATTTCTTCCAACCGAAAGGCTGATGGTGTTACATGAATAATCTGCCTGGTGCAACAAGACCGACTCTCAGATGCACTTTGTCAGGGCAGAATTTAGAACCGATCATGCCCTTTGCCAAGCTGGCTGGCCTTTACGCCAGTTAGTAAGCTAATAGATGTGGCTTCCTGGCTTTGTGCAAAAATATGGCCATGAATGACATTTTTATTCCTAAAATCCAACAGTAAGACATAAAAAACATATCTGATCTTATTAATTAAATGCTATTTTATTTGGAATCCAATGCAGGAAACTGGGTTTAATGAACAATATGATGCCTTTATTTTAAGTGATATGTTCACAAACCTGGGATTTTGCTGGCAATAATTATAAATCATACTCATTTGCAGGGAAAATGTGTTTGCTGTGTTTTAGCCTAATTGAAACATTTTTTTTAATAAAACGCCTCAATATCTTAAGGAACCAATACAATAAAATGTACATTAGAGGTGTACATATGAATTAAACTGTTTATACTGCTGCCATTTTTAGATTACAGTTGATCTTGACTCTTTTTATGAAGTAACTGTCCTGTTTACAGAGCACTGATCGCACAGTCTGATAAACATTGTGTAAATAGAATAAATTCTGTATCTCAGTAAAATGCAATTGCATTTGCGTGTGCCCAGAAATCGACATCATGTTCCAAAACGTGTCATTTAACATTAAAAGGCCACAGACTTTTCACTATAGTCAAATGTTGCCTGGTTTTAAGCCATTCCCTTTGAAACATTTGCTCTCAGGTTGCCCTGCTTTCCTTCTACCCTGTGTTAATGATCTACTCTGAAATGTAGAAGCATGCACCCCTCATCTGAGGTGGATTACCTTAGGGCACAGAACACTTCAAACACACAGGGAAGCTTCTCTGCAATGCAGGGGTGCTTGTTATAGGGCAGAAAAACATTAGGGTTGTCAGTCATTGTCAGGAACATCAGAAACTTTGGCCTTGAAGCATAACTAAATGCTCGCCGCTGCCACTCCATAAAGATTAGGCCGAGCCTCCTGATGGATAATGGGCTGGGTTAACACTTTGCGTCGTGTTTGTGAGATCTGGTCCGCGTGTGGAGGTGTGCTGGATGCTTAGCATCTCGAGCACTCCATGCCGAGATGAGAGTGGCATACTCGCTGCATCCTGACATGAAAAGCAGCAAACGAGCACCTGCTTTGGGAAGGTGCGCTTTTCTGGGATTTGTCTGCTCACCAATCAAAGCAGCATGAACGACTACAGCAGTGTCAGTGACACTTTTTTTAAAAACTCAACAGTTCTGTGGAACAACAGGTAAAACTGAGAAACGCAAGAACAGAGTGAGCCATAAGACGCGATGTGAGTTCTGTCAAAAGGCTCAGATACTAAAAATAAGCCCCCCCTCCTTTCCCGAGGATCCTCAGGGCAAAAGAGGGTCCTTAAGGTTCAGAAACCTTCAGTCAATAACGTGACACATGACTCAATGCGACCTTCAGGTTTCACAATTAGAGTCGATTCCTCCATTCTAACGCTCCCTTTAGACTCCATGCAAGTAAGCTTTCAGGCACTAAAAGCTTTTCACAAAGTCGTGACCGTCTATGTTACATATTGGTGGGGGGGGAGAGAGATTTAGGTTTGAATGTTAAATGGGGATGAGACAATAAATCGTTTTAGCAATTAATTGCGATTATAAACATTACAATTATTCATCGTCATGCAAAACTTATAACATTTATGCTTATAAGGTAACTCCCACAAAACCAAAATAACAGCACACTTGTGTGTTTACTTTGTTCTTTGAACCTAAATACTCACAAGATTTTTGTCCTGTAAAGCTACTTTGTGACAATTACAATGTACGGTTGTAAAAAGCAATCTCTATCTATCTATATCTATAGGGACTAAATCCCTGAACCATGGGATATGTATGGCTGAGCCCCACTTTTGTTTCCTAACATGGCCACCAGTTCACATGAAACAACAATTCCTGTAATATTATTCAAATTCTGTTTCTATCCGTCGCATATTTCTAGAAAATTGTCAACAAAACTGTTGCTATCGAACTTCACAACATGACTGTGACCTTTGTTTGCCAACACTGGGATACCTTCAGAGACGTGCTATCTGTTGTTCTTAGTTACAAAGGTGTAGTTCTACAGTCTGCTCAACAATACGCTGACTACATAAATACTTCCGGCGTTTATGGTGGCGAGGCAAATTTTTTGTTAGTTTAAAGAAAGCAACAGTTGTGGGATGTAGGTGCTGAATTAACATTCTGTGAAACTGAATTTTTTTTGTAAACACAGCAAATTTAGTTTAACATCTTTTAGCCAATGTAATGCGTTTGACTGGTGAGGCTGATCAAGTTAATGTGTCTGAGGAGTGAAACCCTAAGTTTTACAAATTGTTGCTGCATACAATGCAAAGAAATCGTAAGTTAAATGTTAAATCCCGCTCGCCATGCTGCCAGGGCTTATGATCAGAAACTCACTGTTACGGTTTAACACATCAAGTCGCCTGATTAGTTTAGTTTATTGTTAATGCAAGCTTTTTAAAATGAGAGATAAGGTGCAGTCGTCGATAGCAAGTGAGAAATTCTTCACTGCATTGATTCTCTGTATCGATTTAGAATAAGTGTGATAAAAATAGCTGTGTGTGCCGATAGAATTAAAAAATGATGTGGAATTGACAAATATTAAATAACTGACCTGTACGACTATTCACTGTGTCTCCAAATAAAATTTAAAGACTTAATAGGGTTCACGTTTTTTGTCTAGATAATCACTATGGATTAGATTTTGATGGTACAATTATTGTATTAAATATTAAATAATTATATGATTATTATGATTAACAATAATAATTATAAGGCAATAATTAACTTCACTAAATAAGAGTTGGAAATCATCAGAACAATGCAAGAGTTTCTTATGTTTGTTTTTTATTGAATGTATATGCAAAATGACATGGGCTTTTGCTTAGTATTAACACAAGATATTCATTATAACACACACAAAAATATATTATAAAAATCAAAGTGTGTGCCTTAAAATACATATTTATATCTATATGAAAAACAAAAAACAAATCCTATAAGGACAAAGTAAACAAGTGTATAACTTCTTTTTTTGTTTTGTGGAAGTTGTCACTGGGTCAAAATTTCCAGGTACAAGCATAACACGTATTTATTTTATAAAAGTTGTCATGACGATGTTGAAGAATTCTTACAATCGTACAATTGTAACGTTTTTAATCATGATCATAATCATCCTCGTCGTCACCACACACAGCCCAGAACTAATATGAATATAAATGTGAGTTAATGGCAATGAGATTCAACAAACTTAAACAGTAGGATGATTGTGATGGATAATCTGAAAAGGCATGTTTTTCAGGTCCTGAAGTACACTGACAGATTTAACCATCTCTTATTTCTCAATAGTGACATTCGATACCATGTACGTCATATTGACTGGGCTTTGACAAGCTCTAAAAATCTTGTACCAAGGGCCTTTGTTGCCAGGGGAGAAGGTGGCAGCAGCTTCTATGCAAACAGTGTTTATAGTGACAACTGCATTTCTACTTTCTCAAATAAAATGCTACGAAAAGTGGGTTCGGATGAAATGCATATGCCATGAAAGTGCACCGGCAAACAGATGGTTGTACATTTGAAAGAACTCAAAAGATTGAACGATAAACTATCAACAAAACCCATTTCCAAAAAAACTTGGAAGACTTTCTATAAATGCAACAGACCCGGACATCTGTCATTTGTTAATTTATTTTTATTTAAATATCATCATAACTACGATGCAGCATTTATAATGACTTTGTTCTATTTGTTAATAGAGTGATTCCTACAACACACTTACAAACAGATGGTTTAGAGGCAAAGTTAGAATTAAAAGATTAAAGTTCCACTGTTCTTTGTAAGTTAGGATGGTCAAGGAGGGTGACGATAAGGGTGTGATAGCTCAGTGGTTAGGGTGTTGGGCTAGCATTTCAAGAGCTGTGGTTTAGAATCACAGGTCCACT
>JAOUQT010000018.1:7910033-7925762 GCA_025769995.1 Xyliphius kryptos
TACACTATGACAAATTGTGGATTAACACATTTTAAAAAGTGGGACTGGAAAATAAAATAATGAAAATTAAAATAGCTAATTGAAGTAAACAAACTCTCACCTCATTTTTCAAAAACAAAACACATTTCGCTCATATTTGCTGATGTCGCCGGATGTGTAGCATTGCTGGGTGGGCTGGACTTATCTTGATTACTGTCTAGATCCCGCCCACCTGGTAAAACGGGTCCTAAATACAAAAACGTGAGAAATTTTTAGACGCGAGGGGGCGATAGATAAAAGCGCAAGTGCAAAAAAAAGAAGCGCAAGCTAAAAAATAAGAAGCGCGAGCAAAAAAATAAGAAGCGCGAGCAAAAAAATGTGCAACGAAGAAAATTGCTTTAAGTTCTCAAAACTTTTGTACCCTTTCGTACGCCATATGTGTGCTCTTAACAACCTGGACAAAACTTTATGGCTTTCAATCAGAGTTCCAGTTCCTCTTTAAGGTTATTTAGGTAAATAGAGATTTTTAGTACATCGTCTCAAAGCAGCTTTACATTTTTCCAAAAGATTAACCCCCAATAAGCAAGCAATGGCAATAAAAGGCTTCCTAGTGTTGTTGGTCTATAAGGACGAAACTATGTGAGGATCAAGGCTCAGTCGGGTCTGGCTCATCCACCTTGAGTGGCTGGGCTGATTAAGGAGCTTTTTAAATTCTAAAAAGAAACCCTTTCTAAACTTAATGTAGGGATGTCTTCAAACTTTTGACAAGGTTTAACCAAACCGTAGTCAGGTCTAGGCATTTGTAAATCTCTTCAGTTTTTAGAAGTAAAGGTGCAAAATCACATTCTGTTCTGTCATAAGTGCAAACTGGGAATATTGGACTTGTGTGTCTCATAACCATCTTGATGTTTCACAGCAGACTAAGCTCATCTGGCTCATGGGGAATCATAGAGGGGATTAATGTGGCTGGATGATGTTTAAACACACACATACACACTCATCTGGGTAGAGCCTGGAACAATTTTACTTAAAGTTCTGGATGGTCGCTTAATTTAACTTAAACTTACAGAGGATATGTTTACATAGTGAATGCGGTCACCCACACAATGCATAGATGGCTTCCATATTGCCAGCAGGGGGTCTGTGGACCCAGAGAACAAGATAGTTCTGGGCCACATTACAAATTTTCATCCGACTCACTAGCTCCATAGATAGATGCTATCAGGAGGAATCATTCATATGCACCACATTAGGGTCATGTGTCATCTAAAATGGTACAAATATACACAGGGTTGGACAATGAAACTGAAACACCTGGTTTTAGACCACAATAATTGATTAGTATGGTGTAGGACCTCCGTTTGCGTCCAATACAGTGTTAATTCGTCTTGGGAATGACATATGCAAGTACTGCACAAGTAATTGCTTAGAGGGATTTTAAGCCATTCTTCTTGCAGGATAGTGACCAGGTTACTATGTGATGCTGGTGGAGGAAAACGTTTCCTGACTCACTCCTCCAAAAACCCCCAAAGTGGCTGAATAATATTTAGATCTGGTGACTGTGCAGGTCATGGAAGATGTTCAACTTCACTTTCATGTTTATTAAAGCAATCTTTTAAACTAATCTTTCTGATATGTCACCCATGTTGTGGGCATTGCAATATGAGCAAAACTGTGCTCTTATCCTGCTCATTGAACTTTCACACTCTGCTCTTACTGGTGCAATGTGTAATTAATGAAGATTGGCCACCAGGCTGCTCCAATTTAGCCATGAAACCTCCCACACTAAAACGACAGGTGTTTCAGTTTCATTGTCCAATCCCTGTATATAAACACCTTTAAACTCACTTGGTTCCATTGCTGATCATTCCACTGTAGAAAAGTCACAGGAGCAGGCTGAAAGCTCTTTATCACTTTCTTCCTACGATCAAGTAATTCAACGCAGATCTCATACAAACTGCCGCAATCCCACCGTGGTGCATACCTGAACACAAGATAAAGTTGAAATAATGTTTGCACTTCATGAGTCCTATAAGATTAATCAGATACTTGCCAGTCTGATATTGCAATGTAAGGATGTATTCCATCCATTAATGCTTGACTGTAACCTTCTTTCTCCAAGTCGATCAGCTGCTGTTTCATGCACCTACTATAAAATAAATTATTATTCATTATTACTTAAATGTGAATCTTTCCTGCATCCTGCTACATATTGATGTATAAATTCAGCTACGCTTTCTGACATAAGAGAATCGATGTTTAGCTTTAAAGATAAAATATGCTAAAAAGCAGAGAATAAAAATATTGTAAAACTTACTTGTAGGATGTAACAAAGCATTTTGTTACAGCTTCATTTGGATGAGGGCTTAACACATTCTTTGTAATCCATCGATTACCACCATTTTCTGTGATCTGCCAGCCATTAAACTGCTCTGAATAAAAGAACGTTTTGGACAATACTATGAGACAAGGAAGGAATTATTGAGTAATAATGATGATTTGGCTAAATGTTGTACCAAAGTAAACCATTATTATAATAAATTACTTTATCATAACACATTATATCATATATCTGAACTATTCTTCATCTCACTTAAATCATTGCAGAACATGTAAGTGATGCCAAGTTGAAACAACTGTGTTCTCTTTTTATCCAGTTATCGCTCACAATTAACTACAATATAATGTTCCTTAAAAAAACAGTTTGTTAAGCATTCTCACAAGAGAAAAAAAAATGTGAAAAATACAAATTTAACTCAAACTACTAACAGTGAGTGTTCACAGAAATGTGAAAATTACTAGAAGTGGTTTTTAATGCACATGTAAAGAAAACAAATACAGCGCCTCCAAATCTGATATGGTCTAGTTTTAATAAACTGAATATTCATACAGGGATTACTGACTACAATTGAGTTGGAAAAGATTTCTATGCAGTAAGAGACTTACATAAAAATATTTATACAATCATAAGGGCATTTTTATTTAATTAATGTTTTTATTAATGTAGAAGTTTCAGAAAACAGTATTTGATCTTTAAGCATGAGCACTTGTGGGAACCAGGAATCTATTTCTTACGTGTCATGTTAAAAAGGTGGATATTAGTTTATTATAATAATAATAATAATTATTATAATAATAATACAGCCTCTAAAATTTGTATACTTTTTCCATTATAAATTGAATCCTGGTTTAATATATAAATATGTCAATATAACAAAAAAACATTAATAAAGGTCATCAGGTCAATAGATTTTGCATGACCAACCACGCGTTCAAAACGTTTCATTTTGTTACCTTCTGCATTGGGATTTTTTAACAGGTTGCGGCGTTTTTTACAGAGGAAATAAAAGGCTTGAACGTCTCTTGGTATTCTGGTGGAACAGTTAAATTTGAATCCTTCCCTACGACATCGTTCTTTCCAAAATGTAGTGCTGTCCACCACTGCCTTCCATTCGCTACACACCAGACTGCAAACACGCACCACCTGCTGGGCAGGTACATTCAGAAGGATTTCCTCCACAGCAGACAGAGGAAGCTTTGGATACTGAAGACAATCAAAACAAAATACATGAATGCTCCAATTAATCACTTAGCCATTTTGTTTGACCTACATCCAGTTTGCTAAATAATCAACCCTTTCTTCTACATGTCGGCCCCTCTCTCTTGAAGAAAGAGAAACGATGTTTTGATTCCTCTGTATTTCCTAGATATAGAGTGGAGTTGACAAGGCATCTTATTTGTCTACATACCAAGACCAATACTTATGTTGAGGAATTAGTCACCTATTCAGCTGAAATAGTAGTCACTCAGACTATTGTTTTCATTATCTTTCTGCTTAATCCTTCAAATGTTTATAAACAAATAAAGAGATTACTTTATTTTTTATGGAAACCCATTTAAGTCACCAAGATGAAAAGAATGCATTCAGACTTCTGACTTTTTATCTCAGGTTTCTGACTTTTTATCTCAGAATTCTGACTTAGTAAGAATCTAGATGTTTACAGATTACACCATCAATGTCCTGCCCTTTAAGAACATAAATAAAAGGGAGTGTGAGGTTGCAAAGAACATTACAGTTGTGATTCACCCATAGATCACTTAGATATGATTTTATTCATGATAACACATAACCTCAGTGGTCTATTGCTTTTTATGCAAGTTATTTAACAGTAATACTCCACAGCTGACAGAGTTGCTTACAGAATTAAATTAATTATCAATTAGGTAGCATGAAAAATGTTTTTCAGGATGATCCACTCTGCTGACTACCAGCATACATAGTACATTAAAATTATCGTTATTGAGTTACATTCAGTGTTCAGACCACACTGCTTAATGTGGAACTGTGCCAACATAACCATCTGAGATAATTAATAAAGCTGATGAAATCAAGTTCTTAATCATCTTGGATCATATTATTTATCATTTTTAGTTGTGACACGCAACAGTAAAATTGTAACTTGCGCCCACCAACCAGATCAAGCAATGAGCCATTAATTTCTTAGTTTTGGTGTAAAAAGCCTATGATTTCTAAAAATCACAGTGAGAACACTCCGATCCAATTGTAAAGTTCGAACTAACTCATTCTATTGCATAGAAATGCATTAAGCAGGGTGATCTCAACCTAAATTGGTATCAAAAATCAGTTTAAACATCAACTACATAAAAAATCCAAAAATTCTACAGTCCACTGCAAGCTTATATTAGACTGAATTATTACTGATTGCCAGGTTGCAGAGCAAATCAGATTAGATTTTCCCCTGTACATAAACAAACAGATATCATATATCAAATCTAATAGACAAAAATAGATATAGACATAAGCATATACTTGAACATCTGACCATGAAGTTTCCAGGTGGCACTCTTTCACTGCTGTTTAATTTTGTATTCTATGACTTCAATAGTCTATAGTGATCTTTTTTTTTTTTAACTGTAATAAGGTTAACTATGTGAAACAGTGAAATCAGAATTTATGTAATGATCACTGAACACTGTATTCCCCAAAAATATAAACATTTTGACACAAAATTTCAAATATAACTCAAAGAACAGCGCCCGAAACATTCTCCCCTGGATGGGCATGGGAAACCAACCACGACCCTTGTAGAGGATTAAGCGGATGTGAATGAATGAAAGAAAGAAAGTGCATCATAAAGTGTATGTTAATAGAAAATTAAACTTTCATTTAATTAATACTTATTAACTCAATTTTAATGTAACAGTTTATTTTCTCACTCTCTGAGATAAGTGAGTCCTGTCAGGACTTTAAATCTGGGCTGAAGTACAGGCAGGGCCATTCTCAGACACATATAAAGGTGCTCAATAAATGGTTTTAATGTTGACCCAAAATCCAAACGACTTTAATGAAGCATTCCATAACCCGTTGATGGGCAGTGAATGAATGTGTGAGGATACTGATGAAGTGATCACACTGGGCTGTTACAGCTTTTATTTATAGTGGGTGTGTTTGTTTCGTAGAGGTGCTTTACATGGCTTCTTTAATTAGCGCCACGGTTTTAGAACAAGAAACAAACACGCCTCGGTCCATTCCTGGTTGAAACTCGTTGGTCGACTTTTCTTTCTTTTTTTTTTAAAGCAGGCCACTTGAATGAGCTCTTCCTTGACTCATCTGACTGCTGCTCGCTGCGCTTCATACTTCCTCTGTGTTTGTGTAATGAACACAGATCTGATTCGCTGAGGAGACGAGCGCCTTGGGGATTGGTCTATAAGTTTACTGCACAGCGAAGTGCGTACCGTAAATACATGAATAATTCCACCAGTAAAATTGAATTGTTCCCAATAGTTTATCGTTTTGGGTTCGCATTGGGGTCCGGCCCGCGGACCGCCTTTTGGTCTTAAAAATAGGGAACAAATCGCGTCAGGTATCGGTTTAATGTGGAACGTAACATGGTTTTGCCAAGCACGGGTTGATTCCGCATTTTACGGGACGATTAGAAATCCTACATTTACATTCGGTCATTCAGCAGACGCTTTTATCCAAAACGACTTTTCGAACTTTGGGGTCAGAACACAGGGTTGATACAGCATCACTGGAGCAATAAGGGTTAAAGAAGAACCCACATTGGTAACTTCAGTGGACCTGGAGTTTGAACCCACAACCTTCAGATTGATAGTCCAATACCCCTAACCACTGAGCTACCACATTTTAGACAGCAGATGTATAAAAAAGGTTACGTACTGTGTCCTCGTGTTGATCATCAGATCTGGAACCCCACGGGATAACTCCAAACCATTTTCGGAACATTTTAGTACAGTTTAACAGAACACGACAGTCACATGCTTTCCTCCCAAAACTCTAAACTGAGCAATGCAGGTTACGTATTAACATGTCACTTCTTGAAATGACGCAACTGCATTTTGTATTGCACTTTAAGATTATTTGTTTCTATTTATCAAATGTATGTGTTTAATTTGCTTTTTTTATTTATAGATTAATGTTTTTATTGTTCACTTCCGCGTCGTGAAGGCTTTGGGCTCCGTTTAATTGGTCCTAGTTCATTACTCACTACGAAGTAATCACTACAAAGTGTACTACTCAGTAATTGGGCACCAGTTGACACCATTGAAACACCGAGGCATAAAATGATCTTTATATCGCAATATTTATACTTATGTTACAAAAAGGTTTATGTTCATAGGAAACACATGATTTCCCGAACATTATTTAATTTTTTTTTTTTTTACAAAAAAGGTCAGTTACTTGAACGTTTTTTTAAACTTGTAACGTGTAAACAAATGTACGCAGCCATGGCGCCTTTATTGTATTATTTATTCTAAATTAACATTTTAAATAAGCGTCTGTTTTGATAACTTATTCACATCATATTTTATGGTTTTAATTAACAGCCAATTCTTAAGCCAATTTTTCAAGAACTTCCCTCTGGATACATAGACACTGTAAAATCCCAACCAAAACATGAAACAAGTCCGTTCGAGATGAACGATGCCTCCTGGTGGCCAGAAAATAACCGGTTGAACTGTGCCCAACTAAAGGTTCAAAAAAAGAAGACTTTTTGACTTTTAATAACGCTATATTTTACCCAAGACTAAATTACACTGGGTAACAAAAGAGACCTTTTAACAAAAATAAAGAATCAAGAAGAGAATAAGAATGTAGATTTTTTAAATATATGAAGTAGCAGCAGTTGTGAAATGTAGAATATAGCAGCAAGTTGTGATGTTGAGATGGATGCGACATATGGACTGAAAAAAGGACAGAAATACTTCAAATTGATCTAGAATTAAATTGGTCCGAGCAGTGGCAAGCATGCCAAGACACATGAAATCTATAATTAAAATCCTGGTTATTTCACCAAATGTAAATTTCTGAACTCTTCCTTAGTATTGTTGTTTCTAAATGAATACGAACTTGGTTTCTTGGCATTATTTGAGTTCTGGAAGAACTGCATCTTTTTCGTTATTTTTTGCAACAAAAAAATGTTTTTGTTTGGAATCATGTTGTCTGTATAGAATAAAATGACAATGTTCATTTTACTCAAACATATAACTATAAAGAGTAAAGTCAGGTAAACTAATCATTTTGCAGTGGTCTCTTAATTTCTTCCAGCGCTGTAGTTGACCTGAATGCACAGGACGTTTATTTTGAAATGTGTCGCACAGCTCTACAAACGCTAGCTGTAGCACCAACTCTGGGACCTATTTTTGTGACACTGCCCCCTAGCGGAGAATGCAGTTTAAAATCGCAATTCTATGACCTTAAGGAAAACCGTTTATTACTGCTTTACTGCTCTATATTCCTTACGTTTGTGTCTAAGCAAATATTTGAGACACAATGCAGACCACGGACTATATTTAATAACGAACAAGAATCATCATATAAAGTAAAATGTGAACTTCCCTCCAACACACACAGACAAGTAATAATCAATAAATAAATAAGTCGCATTTTCTAAGTTTTTACATCCTAATTGTTTTAATTTCACTGACTACTATTTTTATTTCATGTGTCGCATCCATCTTAACATCACAACTATTAACATGCTGCTATATTCTACATTTCACAACTGCTGCTACTTCATATTTTTTTCCATATAGTTTGCTGCTACGTTTTATATTCAAAAGTGTATATTTAAAGCTTTAGATTTAAATTTCTACACACCTTTCTCTTCTATAGCTGAAGATATAGTTGGGTACTTTTCAACCGGTTATTTTCTGGCCACCAGGGGGCACCGTTCATCTCGAACAAGTCGGTTTCGCGTTTGGTTGGGATTTACGGAGTGACATTTCGTGTTTGGTTTACGGTATCAAACGTTACGTTACTACCGCTTAATGTCAGCGTTTCCACAAGATAACATTCAGAGGCTGTTTATACAAAGAAAAAAAGGCGCTTTAGGGAAAATTTCTACTTCAAATTTAGTTACTTTCGCTTTTGTTCACGTTGGCTAATAACAAATACGGAAGTTCGACTGTAACACACAGTTATACAGTAAAACATTCGGTAGTTTTATGAATGTAAGCAGTGATGTCGCAAGCTATTCGTTTACAATAAAAGCGTTTTAGTTTTTGAGTTTTCGAGGACCGAAACAGTTTGCAGAAAGCCCGCAGCAGGTTTAAAAGCTTGAAGGGTTCTTCCTCGTTTTTTCGTATTTCGGTTGTTCTTGCTAAACGTGAGGCGAGTGGGTTCATGGTGAGATAACTAACATTAAGTGTGTTGTAACAATGAGATAACGGTGATAGTGAGGCGACGAGGAAGAAGTTCACTGTAACAATAAATTACTTCATTGTAATAGTGAGATAACCGTTAACAAGGTTATTGTGACAGTGATGTTAACATTTAGAACTTAACACAATTCATTTGTAAAAGTAAAAAGTGAGGTATACAGATATAGATGCTCCTGTCTGTAAATGCAAAAAAGTCAGTCATTAACTGTAATACTGATTGATGTAACTTTGGTAAGGCAGGTGAACACAGTTGTATTTAGCAGCAGTAAAAGCTTAATAAGTCGTAGCAGAGACAAAAGTACCGTGCACTGAAATTTAATTGATCCTCACATTTAACAAAAATGGCCTTTTCAGTAAAAAAGCATGATGTAAGTCTTTAAACCTTTTAACCAAAGCGGGTCATTGACATTGTTGGTGAATTATTGAAAAAGTAATATTTTGTTCTTGTTTTTTACCAGTTCTCAGAGCTTCCGCATGATGTTATCGAAGAAATCCTTCTGAATGTGCCTACCCAGTGTGTGGTGTGTGTGTGCCGTTTAGTGTGTCAGAAATGGAAGACAGTGGTGGACACTAATGCATTTTGGAAAGAACGATGCAACAGAAAAGGATTTAGCCCTTGTAATTCCAGCAGTACCCCAACTAATTGGCAAACCTTCTATGTTTTATGTGAAAAGCGGCGTAATCTGTTGAAAAATCCTAATGCAGAAGGTAAAACTTTGTACTTTGTGAAACTTTTATAATTAAACTTGAAAGACATACTGTATATTTTGTGTTGTACTAAAGATGGATGAATCAAACCATGACAGAAAATATGGCACTGAGACTATCAATTTAAGCTTTGATTCGACCCTAAACATGTTTTTAAGGCCAAAACACTTTTAAAGTTTACTTTATTATTAGTAAACATGAATTCAACTTTAATTTTGTCAATGTGGATGACACTAAACAGTGTATTTGTACTAGCTGTCTATCCTTTAATTCTTTAAATATTTGTTCGACCTACTGTACTTACACACAGAGGAATTTATCCTCCACATTTAGTGCATCCATTCAGTGAAACCCACACTGGTGAAGTGGTGGGTTTAATTATAGCCCTGAACACAACGCCCGGATAGCAATGGGGTTAGGGGCCTGGCCCAAGGGAACTTCAGCTATAGTACTTGGTGGGACCGGGAATCAGTGTCACTTTTGCATGTTCTTTTCAGATGCCTGTGCATAACTAGTTCTCATGTGGTGCCATTAGAACTTAGCACATTAAACAAACTTTTCATTATGTTGTAATTTGTTGTAACTGTTGGGGCAGTTGTAGGCTTGTGGTTAGGGAACCAGCCTTGTAACCTTAAAGGTTGCCGGTTCGGTTCCCAGTCCCACCAAGTACCATGGCTGAATGCCCTTGAGCAAGGCACCTAACCCCAATTGCTCCCCGGGCGCCGTATAAAAGGGTGCCCACCGCTCCGGGCACGTGTGCTCACTTCACCAGTGTGTGTATTAAATGTGGAGGACAAATTCCTCTGTGTGTAAGCACAGTGGACAAAATGAATCACTTTACTTTACTTTATAACTGAAACTTTATTTTTGTTTTGTTGGAGCCATTTGTAACGTTTTTAATCGCACCTAATTGCAAAAACAATTAATCCTCTTATCCCTATCTGTAACTGCACTCTGCTTTGCATCGTGCCTAACAACAACAACACTTTCTCTTGATTTATTTACAATGATGCTCTCATAACTTTTGGCTTTGTTATAAAAGACTGTCTAGGTTTAAACTTTAATCCTAATAAAACTGGGTAGTTTCGGTCCTTAAATCTGATTGGCTTGTCTAGCCATGCCATTATTCACAATAACCCACACCTCTGACTATAAAATAAAATAAAAATTTCTGAAGATTTTCATAAACTGCTTTTTGTAATTTGGCCACTAGATGGCAGTATTTGATTGATAAAGAAACCGGAAATCTTTTACTTGCATCAGGGTTCATTAAAAAAAAAAAAAAAACGGACTGGTTTATATCATGGAAGGCAAGTTTATTAGCGATTTTGTTTTCGGTCAACGCATTTTTGAATCAAACCATATTTTTTTGTAATCTAGCGTGATGGTAACCATTTTATTAAAATGATAAGGCACTCAAGTTTCTGCATCATTGTGACTACACAGGCAAGAAGTGTAGGTGTAGAGGCATGACATACAGAACACCTCTTTCCCATGGTTTATTCACGATAATGCACGCCCTCTCATGCCTTTATTGCTTTACTATATTATCTTTCATACGCTGTTTTAATGGGTTTAGTTTCTGCAGTGTCTAAAGGATTCTGAATTTGATTTATAAAACACATTTATTGTGTAATGTAATGAAGATTTTATAAATCACAATGAGCCTACATGTTTTTATTTAAAATGTATGTCCTTCATCATTTAGTCCACACTTTGTTCTTCTTACTAAAAAAACGACTGGATAATTCCTGGATAAAAAATGCGTATGTGAGAGGAGCTTAAGCGAGTGATCAACTCAAAACTCGGAGCTGTTGATTTGCCCGACAGCTACCGTCTGTTATAGGCTTTGTGTGTTTGTTCAGGAAGGGTTTTTGCTTACTAGAAGAAGGATGCAACGTAATCCCAACAAATATTGCAATGGTTCAGATGCTCCGGGGTTATAAAGACTGCAAAAACCTCCACATCCCCTCCTGTGTCACACATGCCTCAGAAAGAGAGGGGGGAAAAAACACAACCTATTTGGATCGGTGATTCTCCCAGTGGCAGAGACGGATAGTGGCATATGCAGACAAATTTATCCCATCTGTTTTTGGCAAAATAGAGAGACATTATATCAATATGTGCCAGAAGTCGCACATTTGCTCAGTATACAGAGAGTAAATTCAATTAGCTATGTGCATTCCTCCTGCCTTTTGGAATCGATGGGAGAAAGGGATGTGAGCGAATGGCGTAAAATAACAACGAGTACAGTCTGATCCTGCATTGACAGGAACCCTGGAGTGATTGACTCCAATTAAGGGCTAATGAAGGAAGGGCTGGGGAATCCGCCCCAGTTAATGATTCCAGCGAATAAAGTAAGATGAATGGGTTGCGGTGAGACTTCTCTGGCTAAGAGATTTTGAGACGGTGAGAAGAGTGGGTGAGGTGGGACAGGGCCAACAGGCGGTTCGCGAGTCGGCTTGTTGCATACGGTGACAGCAGATTGATGAGTCCCTTCTGGCCTATTAAGTGACGACTCTTTGACAAGGCTAATGATGAAAAAGCAGCATGTACGGCACCCAGGCCAATGTCGTGACAAGAGCCGAGGAGCCACGTTAATGAGCGTATTTACAGGTAGGTTGCATCAGTGGGTCGGCTGGAGGCACTAGCACATGCCAGGATGTGAGCCATCTAGTCTGGTAGTCGTGCTTTTTGTAAAAAGATAACTAGCTCGTCTCTGCAGACGGCATGGTGCAGATACCGGAGGATAACGGCCAACAATCAGGCTTATCGCTGCACCATCCCAAAGTGGTTGTTGCAGTGGATGGAACAATGGATGAAGGCTTCTCGATTGCTTGGGTGTAGAAGTGCATGGGTAGACGTGCCATGCCTCGTAATGACACATTGTTCTGGACTGATTAACAAGCACAGGAAATCACTTGAACTACTGATAATGTCAAGAGTTCCTGATTAGCAGCTCCAAATCCACTGGTCCATTGTTACCAGGATTGAACTTCCCTCAAGTCGATTCAACGATGGATGACTTTATAGGGCTAAAGATGGGAAAGAAGCTTGTATGGCACCCGGGCCGAATACAACAATCAGAATGCTGGCTACATTCTAATTAGTGTGTTAACAAGTAGCTTGCATCAGTGGCTGGAGAACAATCCAGCTCTGGCTGGAGCCAGTTGGTTCTGATTGCTGATAGGTTATGTGGCATCATCAACTACATTGACTAACTACCATTATCTCAGAGTGGATGATGTGCAGTGATGGTGTATAGGCTATTATCCTATGCTTACTTCAATCATTTTGGGCACTTAGCAGATACACCCAAGACAGGGCCTCAATCTATCATTGGGTGCACACACGGGGGAGAACTCTGAAGCAGCTAATTTTCCTTAAATCTATGTTTTTTGGATCGTGGGAGGAAACCAGAGAACACGGAGAAAACCCACGTGGACACTCCACCCAGATTGGGATTCAAACCAGGGCTTCATCACCAGCGCTGAGAGGTGAATGTGCTAACCACTGCACCACCAGGATAATCATCTTCCCATCTCCAGGTTGAACTTCACTGGGACAACACTAAGGATAAAAAGGTGGAATGTCTGGGACCTCCACTGACGCCGTGACACTCAAAAGCCAGGTGTACACACCAATAGACATATTTACAGGTGGGTTGCATCAGTGAGTTGGCTGGAGGCAGTGAGACAATCTAATGGTGTCGTCATCATTCCTCTCATGTTTTTTATTTTTTATTTTTTTTATTTCAAAAGAAAAAGCCAGCTCATTTCTGCTAATGGGATGCCGCACGTCCTGAAGAAGAACAATTGCCAATTTGGCTTATCAGACCTTCATCCCAGAGTGGATGTTATGGAACAAAGACTGATATGTCGGTGGCACGCGTGGGGAATAATGAAGCATTATTCTGAACCCCAACTCGCGGACATAAAAAATCACTTGAACCGCTGATAGCGGCGGGCGGCCTTGATTAGCAGCTCCAACTCCTTTGGTTCATTGCGACCGATAGAACTCCATTCACATGCGTGTAATTTGCCGTGCGTTTACCACTTCTGACACTTCCCGAAGCGTTTTACATTACCAAGCGTGATGCTGCACATTTGCATTTCCAGCTGGATGATTTCGTGAGAGGCAAACTACCGGAGCCATGTTTGACAGCAGTGCGAGACGTATCGCCCAAATCTGACTTTTAAATGCGAGTGTCACGACTGCGACAAATTGCGAGGGAAATATCAGCGGCTCAAATGTAATGAAAGAGCATGCGACCGAACGAACTGAGGGTGAGCGTCGAGCGGGGGAAATTTACGGCTTCATTATAATGACACAGTGATGGGATTTGGCCGCTCTGCCAGTCGTGCACATCTAGCGTTTTCTTTTTTTTTTTCCTTCTTTTTTCGTGCAGATTTTGGAGAGTTTAGTGGTGTGTACTTCAGGGAGGTGACTTCGTGTCTGCTCTGAATTACATGTTGAGAACGTGGGACAATTAGTTTCCTCAAGTAGTCTGTTCCATGTCATGAAATGAGGTGTCATCAGTCAGACGGCTGTGTTGTTCTTGCAGGAAACGAGGTGCTGACTGTGCCGCTGGAAGAATATGCAGTGTATTCGGAGTTCGGAGACAAACATCTCTTTATGTTCCCTGGCATTTACGGAGATGTATGGAGCCGTTTCAACGTAGGAGTCTGAGCCCAGACTGTATTATAAGCTTTAATCTAGCCCAACACTTCAAAATCCATTCCCTCCTGAGTTCGGATGTGTCTCACATACACGTGCACTGATCGATTCAGTGCAGGCAGTGGTGGGATGAGCACCAAAAAAAAAACTGAACCGCTAGAGGAAGTGTTACGGAGAGGCAACGAGAGTGAGGGTGACACGCAGAGGAGGAGGGTGCAATAAAAAGAGGCCGGGGCTGCCGAGGCAAAAGCTCGTTTCTATTAGGTTAACGGTGTGCTGTAAACTGGTTACAGCCCTGTATGCTGCCGCTCATTGCCCTCTAGGACTGGGGCTCTGGAAATGTGTCTCAGGGAATGAAGTTTTTCGCAGCGTAATTGCTTTAGCGCCGCCTCCCTCTGAGTTTTCATCATCACTTAGCTTCCCAGTAGTGAAGGAACAAACCATAAAGCTGCAGAACCAGAAACTTGCAGCATGTCGGTGTGGGGAGTTGGAGATTAATGATGGGAAAACTCCTGGTGTGGTGTCAAGGAAAATTAAGCATTTTGATTCTGTGCTAACTTTAAAAACACTATTAAGTATGTTTTAAAGGGCCATTTCGGGTCACTGATTTATTTTCTGAACCACCTGAAAAGGTTTCCACAACACTGGAGCTGTATATTCTCACTGAGATTATGCATTTGGGTTTTCAGATGTTGTAGCTCATCCACAAATTAAATGTATTTATCTATATAGTGCTTTTCATAATAATCTTTTTCTTCTTCTTTTAGCATTTTACACTATTATTCAGGGGTTGCAACGGCGATGAACTCTCTTATTAGACTTGGCCAAGTGTTTTATGCCGGATGCCCTTCCTCACCCACTACTGGTCTTGGGACACACGGACTATGGGTATAATTTCGATCAGTGTTTTTAAACCTTTTACATAAAAAAAATCCTGCAGCACACCATCTTCTATAAACATTACTAAATAACACATTGTAAACTTAATGCAACACATATAAAGACAATATAATTTCTGAATTAAAAAAAACCATTTAATTACTGAATTCAGGCATTTAATTCAGTACTTGTACCATCAGTTTATTAAATCAAGCATCTTGCTGTGTATTTTGGCTTATTCCAGGCCTCCATTGTTGTTGAAACAGTTTGGGGAAGGTCACATAAGGTGTGACTGCTGTGGACATTTACAGACTCACAGAAACCACGTAAAACATTTAGAAATATTTCACAATCCTCCCTAACAACTTCAGATAGCCATCGTAGAGGAGTAGATGCTGTTATAGCTGCAAAGTGGGGAGGAGCTTAGAGTACTGTCATACAGAAGTGTATACTATCCCTTAAGTTATGTCACTTGTATGTGCAGTTGTTAAGTTTACAATGATTCTGATCTGTAAAGCTTCTTGTTGAAGTTTTTTTTAAGTAGGTTTCTAATCATCTCCCATTTAATCCTTTACTAGGGCTTAAGGTTTGCAGGGTGCAATGTGGAGCAGCCGATTCACCTTAAATCCATATTTTTGGACTGTGGGAGAAAACTGAGAGAATGTGATTTATTTATTTTTTAAAGGTAAAGCGCTTGTGATAAACAAACACAAATCTGTCTAAAACAACACTGTTATGATATTTAAATTGTAGATTGGTTTACATGTTAGAAACGAAAAG
>JAOUQT010000018.1:8006539-8032402 GCA_025769995.1 Xyliphius kryptos
CAATCACCCCTGATCAGCGCCGCGGCTCCGCCACGCCCCCCAACGTCACCACGTCACACCATGTTTTTGGACTGTGGGAGGAAACTGGAGAACCCGGAGGAAACTCACATGGACATGGGGAGAACATGAAAACTCCACTCAGATTCGGATCAAACTGGGAAGTGCTGAGAGGCGGAATTTTAAGCCACTGTGCTGCCCCTTCATTTATACAAATGTATGTAAATAAATTAGAGTCATGTTGGGGTTTTAAAAAGAATAAAGCTGCAGTATCGATGTTTTGCATATAGAGGTAAAGTAAAGTAACTTCTAAGGAGAATGCTTTTGGAATATTAGAAACGTATACATATATTCAGCCTGACTAAAATACACTCTCTACTCACGGAACATTTCATTTACTAATGGTAATTTCACATGCGGCTGTGCAGCACGCACTTACTATCGCTTCTGTCTTAATTTATTACTTTGACATTTATGAAGCAAGTGATTGTAAATGAAGGTGAAATGGTCAAATCAAGTGGATCATGTCATGGCTGACGTTGTACTGATTTAGTTCATTACACAGTGTTACCTAATATCATTTATAAACATGAAAAAATTGGAAACTAAAATCCAACTGTTCTTTAAAAAATTATTGTCTGTCTGGAAGCTTTGTCAGCGTGGAAAATGACAATGGTCATAGAAATCTCCAATGCCACTGGTAAATGGGTTTAGTGAGTATAGAGTGTTTGAGATCACGGCTTTTTAAAGCCCACTAAACCTCCAAATCAAAGTTTCTGAGCCTCATGTCGTTTTGCAAAGGCTTTAAATCATCATTGGGCTAGTTGTGTGAGATGACTTACTGAAATCTAGTTTGCAGAATAAACTTTATAATGTATAGAAACCGGCGGCACGGTTGCTTAGTGGTTAGCACGTTTGCCTCTCAGCGCTCGGGATTTCCGGTTCGTATCCCTATCTGGGTGGAGTTTGCATGTTCTCCCCGTGTCCGCGTGGGTTTCCTCCTGGTTCTCCGGTTTCCTCCCACATTCCAGAAACATGAGGGTAAATTGAATGCTCCAAATTGCCCTGTATAGTGTGTGTATGTGTGTTTGACTGTGAGTGAGTGTGTACCCAGCGATGGATTGGCGCCCTGTCCTGGGTGTATCTGCCCAGTACCTATAAAAAAGGCCTTTTGAAACCGCTTTATTTAACCAAAATTACGTTCCCATATAGATGGACATAACACAATGATGTCAATAAACTCATAGGTGTGTAATATGTAATGCGTAAGTAAGGTGTCCAAATACTTTTGTCCATATGATATATCAATAATAAGATCAGCCTGCATGTAACACACGAATATTACAAAAAAAATCTTAGTTTTTTTAAAAGCCTCACAGGATGAAGGTGTTTTTATTAATATGAGAGATTAATAATGAACCTGGGGCAGTGCAGGGTTTGGCACTTTGATAAATTAGGAACGATGGCTTCTTCCTGGAAGCAGATGGCACTCAGTGGAACCAAAGAACGTTAAGATAATGTATTATTATTAATATTATTATTATGCTAGGAAGCAGTATGTACTTTAAACATGTGATGTCATAAATGTAAAAAAATATTAAAAGAGCAATCTTTATCACCACAACTGCTTTAGTATGACTTTCAGATACAACCCACTACAAAATAAAAGCTCCCACAGATGGATCTTTAATGACTGGATTGTTGGTCAGTCTCTTTTACATTTTCAGAAATGATTATTTTGATACCAACAACAGAACAGGTTCTAAAAGACAAAAGGCCTTTTTCTATTCTACAGAATAAATGTATAAAAATGATATTTAAAAAAAAAAAGTGAAGCAACCAAGAAAAAAGAAAAAGCAGCAATAGTGGATACCAGCGCCAGAAGGGCCGACCCACAGAATAAAGATAGAGTGCAGCAAAAAGAGAGAAGACCTTTGCTGCACTCTTCATCACTCCTTCTGCATCACCATACCCAGTCACAGCGTGAGGGGGCACCGGCAGGACCTCCAGCAGATGTCCTGCTCTCCAAGTCCAAATCTGCATTGTCTCCTTTGGTAACTAAAGCGCCTGCAGAATGAGATCAGACCGAGCTGTGTTTGTTTATCCTGCGTTATTTCTCACTGCGACGTCTGATCCAGTTACCGCCTGAACGCGCGGCAATGTGTCCTTCAGTTATCGATCCTCACACACCCACTCCGGAAAAATGTGGGGTGGAAAAAGAAAGGGAAGAAAGGCGTCCTGGTGACAGGATTGTCCTTGAGGTCAGCAGGAAGAAAAACAAGACATGATCTGTGGTTTCAGCACAGTGAGAAGATGCTGATGAAGGTTTAGATTCAGGTGCACAGTAAAATTATATCTGTATATATAGTGGCTTGCAAAAATATTCATACCTCTTAAACTTTTCAATATTTTGTCACATTACAACCACAAACATAAAAATGTGAAAGACCAACACAAAGTGGTATACTATTGTAAAATGGAAAGGAAATTATGCTTGATTCAAAACATTTATTACAAATAAACTGAAAAAATATTCAGCCCCCTTTTCTCTGAGTAAAACCAATTGCATTGAGAAGTTGTCCGATGACTGCTAATGACTAAAAGGCGTCCACCTGTGTGTAATCTAATCTCAGTACAAATACAGCTGCTCCGTGACGGCCTCAGAGGTTGGTTAAGGAAATATTGGGGAGTAAACAGCATCATGAAGTCCAAAGAACACAGCAGACAGGTCAGGAATAAGGTTGTTGAGAAGTTTAAAGCAGGCTTAGACTATAAAAAGATTTGCAAAGCTTTGAACAATCTCACGGAGCGCTGTTGAATCCATTATCCGGAAATGGAAAGAAAATGGCACAACTGTGAACCTACCAAGACAAGGCTGTCCACCTAAACTTACAGGCCGAACAAGGAGAACACTGATTAGAGATACAGCCAAGAGGCCTGTGGTGATTCTAGACAGAAAGCTACAGCTCAGGTAGGGGAATCTGTCCACAGGACAACTATTAGTGTGCGCAAATATGCTCTTTATGGAAAAGTGGTAAGAAGAAAGTCAAGCCAAAATATAAAACGTTCCGTATGCAGTTTGCCAGAAGCCATGTTGGGGACACAGCTAACGTGGAACAATGTGCTTTGGACAGATTAGACCAAAATTGAATATTTTGGCTAAAAAGCAAAACACTATGTATGATGGATTGTTCTCTCATTTGTAAGTTGCTTTGGATGAAAGCGTCTGCTAAATGACTAAATGTAATGGAGAATTAAGACTGCACATGAACACACCAACCCCACTTTCAAATATGGTGGTGGCAGTCTGGGGCTGCTCCTCTTCAGCAGGGACAGGGAAGTTGGTGAAAGTTCATGGGAAGACGGATGGAGCCAAATAAAAGTCAGTCTTCGAAGAAAACCTGTTGGAGTCTTCAAATGACTTAAGACTGAGGCAGAGGTTCCCCTATCAGCAGGAGAATGACCCTAAACATAAAGCCAGGGCAACAAAGGAATGGTTCAAAACAAAACATATTCATGTATAGAATGGCACAGTCCAGACCTTTAACCCCAAAAGAGAATCTGTGGCAAGATCTGAAACTGCTGTTCATAAACACTCTATTTAATCTGACTGAGTTGATTTGCAAAGAAGAATGGGCAAAAATTTCAGTCACTACCCGAAAATACTTGCAGCTGTAATTGCAGCATACTGTGGTTACACAAATTAAAGACTCAGGGAGGCTGAATACTTTTGCACACTGAATCATGCATCATTTTCTTTCCACTTTCCAATTGTATATTTAAATTCATTCATTTATTCACTCATTATCTTCCGCTTGATCCTGTACTAGGGTCGCGTGGGGTGCCCCATTCCCATCTAGGTGAGAACGTCTCAGCTGCTGGGTACATACACCCAGGAAAGGGTGCCAATCCATCGTTGGGCATATATTTAAATTCCAGTAAAACATATTTGTGGTTTGTGTTGTGGTTGTAATGTCGACACAATCACAGAGGCCCGCCCTCAGTGGTTACAGGATGACTAACACAAAAGAATTGAACATGAAGCTAATGCTTATGTCTTAAGAATACTAGAATTTTGGAAAAAGTATCACACTGTCAAATTATTTTAATCAACAAATAAGACGAAGTGTGAGGAATGCTGTAAGGAAGACTGTAAAGCTGATGTACGACATTGTTCTATCGTTAATGTCCTGTATAAATTAAGATGACTTCTTATTGGATTTTCAATAAAAGGAGGCGGATGAGAATTAAGATACACAAATTAACAATATACATAATTAATACTATTACAGTCTGGAGACTAAGATATCAAACGTAAGTGAGCAACAGGAATCAGGACTGTCAGAATAAAAGTCCAAATGCAGCTATTAACTAAAACAGACATGGACGACGGACAGAGGTTAGACGTTCCTGGTCCATTTCTTAAGTGCAAATCAACTGGGTTTATTTTTCAAGTGCAGAGTTAAGATTAGGGCGGCACGGTGGCTTAGCGGTTAGCACATTCGCCTCTCAGCGCTGGGGATTCTGGGTTTGATATGTGAATAAATCTACAGCAATAGACACCACAATGATGTTAAGGTGCTATTATGATAAACTAATTGTTTTGGAGCAACAAGTCTGTAGTTTTAAGAAATCGAAAGAAAACTTCCCCACCTAAAGCCGACGGTTGCATCAAGTCTGACTGTAAACGCGGCGGTCACGATTCTAATCCCAGCAGACGAGCCAGAAGTTTTAATAATTAGCCACCGTTTTGTTCCTTCATTATCAATTATTTCATCCAGCAAATTGAAAGCCTCCCCCCGCTCATTCTGGCAACACCTCAAACGCAAAGAAAGGACGGCGATCTCCCGACCTCACAGAGCAAACGTTCTTCGCCTGGTGCTGATGTGCTTTGCTCGCGCTCCTTTCCTGGGAGCCTTTTACTGTAATTTTACAGGAGCGAGATGCTAATACCATAACAGCGGCCCCATCAGCACTGCTGTGCTATTCAATATTAATGGGAAGTGTGTGTCTCTGCCAGGAGAATGTTCTGTTTACGAGTGCAGCGGAGAGAGTAGGAGAGTGCTGCAGATGAAACGAGCCAAAAGGCTGAGAAGAACCGAGGTCTTTAACAAGGACTGGGTCTGTTCCAAGTCCCCGACAGAAAGACTTCCTCAGCTCAATCCCAATTTGTAAAAGGTATAAGGAAGTGGCTTGTGATTAATAATTGAATTATAAGGGGAAAACGCCTCGCACAATTAAAGCAGGAAAGCTGCCAAGTACTACAGGTTTATATATCACACCTGCACACGACACCTACAGGAGCTTTTACGGCATCCCATTCTGCAAGAATAATGGCCTCCGCTCTTTGGGGAAGACTTTTTACATGATTACAGAGTGTTTCTGATGGAAACGTCACCTGGTTCTCTAGAAGAGCTTTTGTAAGGTCAGGCACTAATGCTGGATGAGAGGCTCTGACATTCTCCAATTTAGTTGGTGCTCTAGCTCTGGGTCAAGTGCTTCCACACAGCTAGGCATGCCTTAATTCAATGATTAAGAGCTCTATAAAAGTTAGGACATGCCTCCTTCTGGCTACCCTTATCGTCCAGATCTACTTTCTGTAAAGACGGACTTTGTAGTTCTACAATTACAGACTGTAGTCCATCCGTTTGTGGACTATAGTACACACTGCAAAATCTATTCTCTAATGGTCTGGACCTCAATAGTACCACCACAGAGCAGGTATTATTTGGTCAATCGTTGCATTTTTTCTATTCCAGCAGTGTCACTGAAGCGTTTAAATTATTATACAGCAGCACTGCTGCACTGAAACCCCCTCGCCATATCAGTGTCACTGCAGAATTGACGATAAACAAGATGCCACAAAAATTATACCTATTTTGTGGTGGTCCTGACCAATATAGGTGGGTACTTGGGAAGGGTTTTACGCAATGTCTGTATCCAGGCTATTTTCATGACAGGATTCGGTAAATCACTGTTTTTAGCAGTTTATTCAAAAGTCTCTCTAGAAGTATTTTCGGGTTGGTCATTGTCAAAAGGTCAGTATATTTAAGTTTGTTGGCGTGTTAAATATTTTGTGTATATTTGAGTCTAGCTGTGTATGCTTTTTTTCTAGTTGGTAGGGAGTGAATTCTATTAACATATGTCTAATCATTAGTAGAGTGTTAGATGTTATGCACATTCAAAGATTCAAGGAGGCTTTATTGTCATTTTTATGTTTTCATGTAGCATGTCACAAAAACGAAATTATGGCCCATGGACCCAGAGTAACCCTGTAAGGCATTGTAAGGTAACATTGTGAAGTACCATTGGAGCAAGATTTCCTTTTAAAAAGTAGGAGTGCATCTGTTGGGTGTGTCCCATTCGACATCTATTGTAAATTATTTCATCACCTCGGTTTTGGATGCTGGTGGAAGATTTTCCATTTATGATTAGGTTTGCTTCATGTAGTGTGTTGTTTTTGAAGACGGCCCATTGCTTTTGCCATTCCTTTTGAAAGTAACTGTTGATGCTGGGTTTGATGTCATCATCTGGGGTTGTTGGGTTGTTATTTTACTGTTCATTTTTTGCCAGCTTGTTCATTTCCTTTGATGCCACAATGTCCTCGCACCCAGATGAACTTTATGTCTCTGTGTAGGTATCCTGACCAATAGAGAACAGAACCAACAAGACTAACGAAACAAAGAAAACAGTCTTTGTCCATCTACATAATAAATGAATAAAGTGGAAAATTGAGCAAGAAGGGTGTGTGTCTAAACTATTAATTGACTGGTACTGTGTGTGCGTAGGCAGATGTACCCACCATAAAGCAGATGGTCTGAATCACTGCTCCCTTTCTACAAACCCTTTTAACTCCGACTGACACTACATTTACATCCACTCCCCTCTCAGTCTCAGTAAGTAATGCTAGGATTTTTAGACAAGGTGAAATGACTGTAAGTTGTGCATTATGTATGAGATTACATGTTACCTTGACGGCATTCTCATGTCTAATGTATCAGAGAAATGCCACAGTGACTGTTGTAGGTGTCTGGATGCCTATATGTTGTGATGATTGCTTATCGCCGGTCGGCCCATCAGAGTGAAAGGCTTTAATATACGCCTTGTGACTTAAAGTCGCGCTTAAGTTAAGACACGCCGCACCAGGATGGTGTTTCAGTAAATTACAGTGCTTGATGGTCACTAAATAGAGCTGAATGTTAAGGTGCAGAAAATAAAAACGCCATTCTCTGCTGCCATGGCAAATTTGTTTTTGCAGTGATTACACCTGCCTAAGTCCAAATGACTGGAATGTAAAGTAATCTGCTACGTGCTTTGGAGTCTGTTCCAACTTCTCCTCCACACAGCAAGAAAAACAAATCAGCGGATCCTTGATCAAATCAATCCTCATCATTCCACTGAAGCGCAGATTAGCAAACTGAAGCGCCGGAATTCTGGACGCATAATGAGAAGAACCAATTCAGCTCAAAGAACCACAGTTGAAGGGTGGAGGGGGGAAAAAATAAAAGGGGTGGATGGATGTTTAATATGGTGTGCAGTTATGTATCTTTGTGTGTTGTAAAGCTCAAACAATTTGTGGGCTCTTTATCAATACCCAGGGATTAGTGTGTCCAGATTACAGATTATTGCGATAATCATGCATTACATTTTACATTTACATTTAGTTATTTAGCAGACATTTTTATCCAGTGCGACTTAACTTTACCAAAAAAGCACCAGAAATCACAGGAAAAACGCACATTTACTATGTTTGTTATTTTATTTAATATAAACATGAAAGAACTTTTTGTTTTTGCAAAAAAAAGGCATGACACAGGGCTTTTACGGCAGATTAACACAAAATATTAAAGCCTTTTGAGAACATTCAAGTTAAAAAAAAAACCTTAAATTGTTGTCATATTTATTTTAAATAAAAAAACTTTTTTTTTCTTGTAAGGAAAAGGTAAACATTTACATTTGGCCATTTTTGTAGATGCATCTATCCAAAGCAACTTGATGGTTGGGGTCAGAACACAGGGTTGATACACCCTGGACCCTGGATACAACAGAACTGCAATCATGTCACTACAGACATCAACAGGGCAAACGATTCGTTTTCACCAGCCAAGTTTGTAAAGCTTTCAGAAGCTGGAGTGTTGGAAAAGCTCCTTTTCGAGGTTTAGCTGCTTAGATTTTAGTACTTTGCTGCTAAACTAAAAGTCTAAAGACAACAGACAGAAAATATTCTGTATCCAGAGTTCTAACCTGCAGAAACACAGTCAATCTGAACAGAACTTAACCTTTGTGTCATTTAAATATTCTAATCCATGATTATAAAAAGTGACACGTCTAATCAGTGTGAGGTCATAGCATTGTGCTGTTACAGTACTAACACACCCTGTGTGCATCAGGAACCAGTGAATTTGAAAATCTGAAATGTTGCTTTCATCAGATCACTAGTCATTACTTTCAAAATGGCCCAAATAATGTGTGTGTGTGTGTGTGTGTGTGTCTAGAACAATGCAATTTTCCAAGATGGAGCAATAAAACTATATTTTGCCTAAAGCAGAGAAATGGCCATGGGTGCCCTGTACATTTCATTAGTGAAGCCCGGTCTCGATGGACAGCGCGGCAGTCACAGCGCTCATTTCCAGCCTGCAGTCAGCATTTCTGAAAAAGGCTTCCTATTTATAAGCTTTATTCCCAAAATCAAGATAAAACAATGGAGAGGTGGATGATCAAACAACCAACAAAATCACTTAAAATATATTAAACCTAATGTACCGAATTTAACAAACTGGGGAAAAAATTCTATGTTTACTATTTGTTTCCAGTCAAAAGTTTGGACATGTCCCCTTTTCCTCTCCACTTACCATATACAACCTCTGGCAAAAAGTATGGAATCACCAGTCTTGGATAAGCACTCATTCAGACATTTCATTCTGTAGAACAAACTCAGATCAAAAACATGATGCAATAATAAGGTCATTGCAAAGTGCATCTCAGGAACACTCAAAGAAATAAAAAGAAAACATTTTGGAAGTCAGTGAATGTTACTTTTATTGACCAAGCACAGGAAAAAGATCACTCAATACGGAATCATTCAATTCTGGAATATGGAATCATGAAAAACAGATAAACAAAAAAACATTCAAAATACATCACTAGTATTTAGTTGCACCACCTTTGGCTTTTATAATGGCTTGCAGTCTTGGACTTGATGAGTGACAAACAGTGTTCTTCTTCAATTTGATGCCAACTCTCTTTGAAAGCAGTTGCCAGATCAGCTTTGCCGGTCACATCCTTCTTGTGGACCATTTTTTAAAAATTTTATAGGTTTTCAAGTGGGTTGAGAGCTGGACTATTTGCAGGCCATGACATCGACTGAATGCGTCTTTCTCCAAGGATTGCCTTCACTGTTTTTGCCCTATGGCACGATGCATTGTAATCTTGGAAAATTATTTCATCATCTCCAAACATCTGTTCAATTGAAGGAATGAGAAAACTGTCCAAAATGTCAATGTAAACTGGTTGTTTTCTTCAGGCAGTCCTCCTCATAAATCTCACTGGAACGGCACCAAACAAAAGTTCCAGCATCATCACCAATGCAGATTCCTGACTCATCACTGAATATACCTTTCATCCAGTCAACCACAGTCCATGATTGCCTCTCCTTAGCCCATTGCACTCTTGTTCTTTTCTGTTCATGTGTCAATGATGGTTTTCTTTTAGTGTTCCTGTATTGAAATCCCATTTCCTTTAGGCGATTTCTTACGGTTCGGTCACATACATTGGCTCCAGCTTCCTTCCATTTATTCCTCATCCTCATTCCTTTAGTTGTACTTTTTCGGTTTTCAAGACAAATGGACTTAGGTTCTTTGTCTTGAGGCTTTGAGGTTTTTCTTGGTCTCCAGTACGCTTCGCTTTAACAACCATTCCATGCTGTTTGTATTTGATCCATATCTTGGATACAGCTGACCATGAATAGCCCACATCTTTAGCAACAATGCATAAAGAGTTACCTACTTTAAGAAGTTTCACAATCCTCTCTTTTGTTTCAAGAGACATTTCTCTTGTTGGGCCTTGCCACTCTACTTTAGTCAGCAGCGCTCCAAGGTGTCATGACTGCAGGTGTTTTTAACTGCAGATCTAATCTGAGGCAGGTATCCATTTAGGGAAAGGAAATGGACTGGGTGTGTCCCTATTTTCTACCTCCAATTTGAGTGATTCCATACTTTTTCCCTTAGAATTGAGTCATTCCATATTTATTTACCCATGCTTGGTCAAAAAAGTAACATTTACTTACTTGTTTCCACAATGTTTTTTTTTCTTTTAGTGTTCTTGAAAGCCAGCTAGTTGCAATTTGAAATGACCTTATTATTGCATCATGTTTTTGATCTGAGTTTGTTCTACAGAATAAAATGTCTAAATGAGTGCTCATCCCCGGCTGGTGATTCCATACTTTTTGCCAGGGGTTGTAGATGGAATTTTTATGGCAATTTTACAATTACAGAATGTGTCCATTTGTCATTGTGTTTTTTTTAGTCCACTGTTAGTTTGCTGTTCTCTATTGGTCAGGAGCATCACAGAACAGGTAGAATTTGGGTGTTTATTGTCAGTTCTACAGTGACACTGATGCGGTGAGGGGGTTTAAGTGCAACAGTGCTGCTGTAGTTTCATTCAAACCCCTCAGGGACAATGCTGGGATGGGAATACTGCACCGACCAAAAAATACATACTCTGTGGTAGTACTGTTGGGGTCCTGACCATTAGAGGACAGAGTACACAGTATGTACAAAGAAGTCTGGAATAGTAGAACAACAAAGTCCATTTTTACAATAAATGGAGCAAGACTAACCCTCCCCAACCACACGGCGTGCGGCAGCCAGTGCCACAATCACTACTTCCTAACTGTGTCTGATCCCGAAGCATCGCTGTGGTCCCCCAAAACTTTAATGAAGACAGAATTGAAAAAGGTTATCTTGCCAAATAAGCAAATCATGGAGTGACTTCAATGAAACGAGCCTGAGTGTAGCATGGGTAAAAAAGCTTGTTTTATTATAAATACTAAGCAATTAATTGATGGTCTTTTTTCACAAGTACAAAATATCCCATAATGGTTTCAGAGTCAGATCCCTGAGTGGCGCCACCGAGTGAATTGACAGGCGAACGCACTAAATTACTCCTTAGTCTATATCTATTAGATAAAGTCACCTAGTTACACAAGGTGTCCCAATAGCAAAGAAATGATATGCACCCCTGACATTCAAAAAGGCTGAATCAGCAGGAACGACTCCTCTAGGCTGACAGCACACTCGTATTACCGATCTTTTATGCTTTTCTGGTCTCCACCACCAGCCGCTCACTGTGTGTAAGGCACGCATACATATTCAGTAATAACCCAAGATTATGACAAATTAAAGGATTATAACCATAGCCGATACTCTTTGTAAGAAGATTACATTTTGCTGATTTGCAGTTTTTTTTTTTTTTTTTTAAAGGCCATTGGGTTCTAGACTCTGCAACCTGAACAATGTTGTCTAAATAACTGGAACAACAGAACTTTTAATCATTTACACCCCAACCCACCCCCCACGCCAAATACAAAATTAATGACTAAAGGAGAGGATTTCAATCCTTTCAAAATTTCATTAACTTTTACTTGCCCCTCATTAAAGTACGAATGATATTACCAGAAATCCACTTAACCCCCTGCTTCAAGGTAAAGTCGTACAATGAAGAAACCACAGAGACCTTCAAAAGACACTGGTGAGGTTTCTGTTCTATTGGAACATTTACAGATTTAAATGTTTAAATGGACATCCACAGAAGGATGAGGATTTGTAGATGTGGCACTTAAAAGCTAATCTACATATTAACCAAACACGTCACAGCACATCAAAGCTACAACCATTGGGATAAAGCAGTATGTGATTTTAGAGTTTTTAACTTTAACGTGATTGTTGGTGTTAGATGGGCTGGTTTAACCTTCTGACTCCAAATGGTTCCACTAAGGCCATGCCCACTTATGGTTTGCCACTAGGGCTGGTCCAACGCATTGACATAATCAATTATGAAAATACACCGATTTGCATAAACTTGTATTGATGCGCCACATAAATGGGCTACGCCTACGGAAAGCATGGATTTTACAAGACATCACTTGAATGTGGAAGTAATTCACTTAAACACCTAAAGGGAATGCTATATCACAACACTGAACTTCCTGCAGTATATTGGCTGCACACGTTTGCGGTCTTCACGTCAGCGAGGCCGCCACGCTATGTGAACCGGGTGATTTTCCAAAGATATGGTCATGTAAAGAAATAAAAAAAAGAAAACGACTGTTTTTTAAAGGGCCTGGTTCTTACTGGCGGAATTCCCAACTTCACCGGTGGTTCTTTAATGCGGTCTCTACAGATTCCTCCATTTCATCTATATTATAAATATCTCCTAAATCTGACAAACCAGCACTGGACCATTCACAGTCCTAGTCTGTTATCACTCGCGTTCAATAGCGGCGTTATTCACGTTTGCAAAGACATCATTTTTTATTTTATTTTTATAATTTTTTTACGTTTACATTTAAGAAGCTAAAATAATGTGAACTTCTGCAGGGTTAGTCCCTTAAGTGGTGCATTTTAAGAAAAGCCAATTAAAGAAAATATTGCAATATTATTATATTTTTTATTATTATTTTGTAGAAATTAATCTGAAATTCCCAAAACGCTCACACTAGAGTAATAGTTGTTATTATACTAAATAATCCATTAATCAAAAAAAAATATAATGTTGGGTACGGCCCTATTTGCCACTCCAACTAATCAAGGCTTGATTATTCTCTGTTTTATATATTGTGTTGTATACTGTATGTTGTGTCCTTTATGTACAGTCTATATATCTTGTATATTACACCTTATTGTACAGTTTTAAAAATTCTGTGTAAAAAGGGGAAGTAATGATCTGTATGTACATGCTAACTTGACCAATAAATCTGATTCTTAATAATCTGACACCAAACATTGTGATCTGAGGCCTACAATCCAACAACTGAGATCTGTTCACAAGGTGCAGGTTTTCTTTTACATTCTGAAGTCATTGCTGGAGAAATGGCAGGCTCCCTATTGGTCTTCTTGGCTTTAGAACAGCATTTCATTTCAGTTTAAACGAGACTCTCTTTAGAAATAGATCAAAAACACATTTATTAATGCTCCTGACTGAATAAATGTTATACCAATCGTATCTTCTTTGTGCTTTTTCCCTTTTACCTTCATACTTTATTCTTCATCGTCCTTGTGATGTACTGACATTCTGTTGATCTTTAGTGACATTTACCTTTAAACAGTTCTACATTTACAGTAAGATAGTGGAGTAAAGGACGAGTTGGAGCGGACAGTAAGGCTAAAATATTTCAGATGACAAGTCAGATTATTTTAAAATATACAAGTTATCCATACTGCATTAATAATAAGTGGAGGGTGAGTGTGACCAGAGAGAATCTGCCAATCTGCCCCTGATGTTCCCTCGAGGAATCTTCAATACTACCTTATCTGGATAAGCTTTTCTGCTGCAACTTAAAATACAATCAGAGAGATTTTACCAACAATAACCAATCCTTTTCTTCAGAAATAAACCTAAATTGAAATATAATTAGCTGGAACCATCTGCAGTATCTCATAAGTTAGTTAAACACCTAAACTGTGGTTCTGGACCTGCTTTTGAAACTCATGCAAACTTTACAATCTGAGCTAAAATATGCCAGCAGATGGACAGCTGACTGAGGTCCATCATATGAACAGAAAAAAGTGCTGATTTTCTCTTGATCTTAATAATTGTGTATTTCCATCCACTTTTATACAATTTATGTTCTGTACCAATTACTGAATGTAGATTTTTAGAGATACCAGGAGAGTCCAGGTACCAAACGAGGTACAGCGTGCATGATCGCTGAAGTGGCTGTTGGTGGTTTTCTGTTTTAGCGTGACTCAGGAGGTTTATAAAGACATGGTGGGTTTAGTTTGTAGACCTGAACCCGTTTGAACATCTTTGAAATAATCTGGACTGAGATTATAATTACGTCCAACATCAGCCTCCGACCATTAAAAGTCCACGTGGAATTTATATCAAAACCTTACTCTTTACAAACACAAATCATCATCCATCATTTAAAAAATGGACAAACATTCATATTATGACCTTATCACCATCATCAGTTTAAAATCCTCAGGTGATGCTTTGTGATCCCTAATTCGAATCCATTTTGTTCCAACGTTAATGAATGAAGTGGTCCGGCGCATGCACTAAGAGCTAAACTTAGAACTGTAAGGTAAGAATCTGAGGTGAAAGATGAAGCAAAGCACCGAGCAGCTGCACCGCTGCAGGCGGAAGAAGAATGAACACATTAAGAGCGGAGAAAAGGAAGATGAGTTTGGTTATGCTACAAGGCTCGCTGCTGCAAAGGGCTGGAGATACGGTGGAGGTGAACGTGGAGGTGTGGAGGGGTGAGAGGGGGAAAGGAATGGCACAAATGTACAAAAGGACCGTGCAGACAAAAGAGCACACAGAGGTAAAAGAGAGAACATACCTGGGTCCTGAGCTGCTCCTGAAAGAAAGGAGGAGAGAGAGAGGTGTGAGCAAAATCAACAATTCTGTACAAAACCAGTAAAGATACACAAAAGACACACAAAACCAGTAAAAACACAAAACCAATAATGTAAAGACACAAAATCAACAAAGTAAACAAACAAAACCAGCAGATGAAATACAAAAAACACACAAAACCAGCAAAGTTAAAACACAGACAGTCATTTATTAATTAAAACTCTATAAACTTTGTCGTTAGAAACTTTGCAGGACGTGTTGTTAAAATTAAAATGTTTATTCTCACTAATGATGAACTTTATACTGCTTTATTAAAAAACAGAAATATTTGGGAGGGGGGGGGGATTACACGGCAATGTTAATTAAAAAAATCCCAACAATTAATTCTTTATATTAGTCTCCTTTTAAAAAGCGCAATTATTTCCGCCTATCAGAACTCAGAGGTTGTGTTCGCAAATCACGACGAAGAACTAATGGCATATTAATAACGAAACACTAAATGCACCCCGGGAGTGAAGTTCTCTTTAGTGCAGAGGTGAGATAGTGACCGCGACAAATTCAGCTGACAAACTCGTTGGAATGAGACATGCGATCACTTTGGTCTTTCTTCACCTGGCAGCAGAACAACCGACACTGGACATACTCCTGCTGCAGCATCAGTGACCTGGGTTTGATTTTCAGGCAGGGTTACAAAAGCACATTCTGTGTGGATTTGCAAGTTCTTCCATTGTATGTGTGGGTTTCCTAACAACCCACACAAACATAATGGTAGGTGAAATAAAATGTTTGTTATGACTTGGCAACCTGTCCATGTCTCTGCTCCTCACCCCCATGGGTATTTGGGTGTAGCACTGTACCTGTTGTGACCCTTATGAGGGTACACAGCTTAAAAATGAACAGATTAAAAAAGACGGGTCATCTGTCGTGTTAAAAGCAGTGTTGATTATTTTCCTTCATTGATTCCACTGTAATTGACGGCGATTTCAGGAAACACCGAGTGAATTCGTCTGATCAATCAGTTTCATGGCACGCAGCATCTTGACGAGATGAAACAGCAGGGGTTCCACGTTTGCAACTGGAGGAAAGAACGGCAGCAAGTCCTGCGAGCAGCCTCCCACCGAACATTACCCGACATATTCCTCCTAGCGAGGCGAAAGCCTGAAACTTCATTAATTACAGCGTGTCAACAGCACCTGGGCTCAGCCTTGTGCCTCCTCCAGCCACCGCCACTACTGTGAATCAGGGGCTAATGCGCTGGAATCCACAGCAGGGTTTTAAAAAGCACTTACAGCCAGTGAAAGTGTGCGCATGAATTGTGCTCCGAGTCGAAGTCTGATTAGAAAACCAATTTCCTTCCCGCATTTTTTTTTTTCTTTGCCAAATTTGCGTCCTGGCAGAACCTCAATCAACAATTCTGCTGCAATATTCACGAACACAAAAGCCACAGAGACTAAATGAAGAGCAAACTTCACGCTCACCATACAGAAACACAACATACAGGAACACGGCATGAGGTCATGAGATCGGCCGGACCAATAGAGGAATCACAAGGACCAAGCTGTTCAATCAGGACGACATTCTGCAGCATCACTAAGGAAATGGGTCAAACGACAAACGCACTATACACACAAAAGTATTAGGACAAACCTCTATCCCCTCTTTTAGGACCTATTACCACAGGCCTATCGAATCAAGCAACTGTATGCTGTGGTAATAGGGAAGGCCCATTTCTTATACCAGCATAAATGTACAAAGCCAGGTCCAAAGAGTTGGATGTTAAGAACCTGACTTACCCAAACACAAAACTACAAACTCATCCTATCCCGGTCCTCTGGGATAAACTAGAATGAAGGCTGCAGGCTCTTGTTTTTCATTAATGAATTAGTTTTTATATTAACAGCTAATAAAAAAGAAAAACATCAACTACACATTCTTGCAGAAAGCCTCACCAGATGATAACTTGAAATGAACTTCTTAAAAGCTACTGTAGGTGTAACGTGTAGGAGTTTTAATGCTTTTGTCTGCAGAGCGTATCACATGAGCCTGTGCTTTACGTTTCATGTCATTATCAGTGTGTGTGTGTGTGTAGAGCTATATATAACATGGTGGGAACTTGTTTACACATACGTGTGCATTAATGTGTATATATGAGAGTGAATCACTAAAATCTATTTACATTTGCAGCCCCGATTCCATATTCCTTAATATTGAAAGATGTTTGTGAAAATCCACTGTTTCACTCCACTGCTTTTACATTTTTCAGTCTGGCAACACAATCAGCAAATGTGACAATATTCGTGTCATCATTGACAAGCCCAACATGTCCAGTCCAATGAGGTTTCATTCACACCGTCTCCCCCCAAAAAACAGCTCTCCACCTGGATGTCACTATGACGACCTGAATGAAGAGAACCACCAGGTTCTTGCAGGTGGATCTGATCTTCCCTAAAAGCACGGACAGATTGCCAGATGCAGATGCTAAGATTTATGCAGCTCACATTGTGAGAGAGAGGTTCAGGGAGGATCAGGCCCCCTTATTGTGAATTGGTCTTCTTAAGGTTTCTTCTTTCAAAATAAGCTTTTCTTTTCTTGCCACTGTCGCTTTGGCTTGCTCTTTGGGGGTTCACGCTCATAACATTATAAAGCCGCTTCGTGAAAATGCAGTTGTAAAAAGCGCTATATAAATACATTTCTTGAACTGAAATGTGTGATGTGTCAAAGCTTGAGTTGGTTCTCCATCATCAAGATCTTTAAAAAAATGAACTCAACTCTGGACAGACATAAATGTTGTAAAGTAACATGACACTGTTCCTGAATATCCCATAGTTCCAGCTTGTTGTATACGGTGAGACGCTCTGAAGGTGCTTCAGGAATCATGATAACCGTGTAACTTGCCGAATTCAGAGCCCCAAGGGATCAGGGTTTACTCTGCGAGTCAGACCCCAATTTAACCTCAGTTCTGGCGATAGTCCTTAAGAATAACACCAGGGTCGTTTTCGTTAAGCCCTGGAGCCTGCTGGGGCCCGGCCAGTTCTTTTAAGGTTCACCCAGCCTGGCGGAGAGATAGTTGTGTCGCTGCGTTTCCCTCGCGCCCCTCAGGTAAGGTTAAACGCACCAGAGGAATGCATTAACCATGAGTTGGCCCACGCGGGAGCAGCTCCCTACTCCAAAATGATAGCTGCATTAACTTGGTGGTCAGTGTGCATGAGCTGAATAAATGAGGCCTTCCGACTCATTTTAACATTCCCATCAGTGCGAGAGCACTTCACATGGGCTGTTTTCGCGAGGCCTTAGCTCTTGATACAAATAAACCACACTGATTAAGACCAGACAGAGAAGAGCTGAAGAACCCACGAGGGGCAACAAGGGACGACAGGATGCAGGCGTTCCATGACCCTGATTAGCGGGATAATCAGTATTTACGCACATTACAGCTTAGCCTGACCACTTCATACGATGCATAATTAACTATGTCCACTTTACCCGTACTCGATGGCAAAAAGGCATAAATAAGAACAAAAGTTGCATCGCTCGAATTGAGGGTCTCTGGCATGATTAGCTGGTTCTCGCAGGCCAGGGCCGAGAAACAGGCTCAACCCAATTCACGCTGAGCGCCTGGCTATAAAGCACCTCCCACGCAGGAGCAGAAGGACGGAGGAAAAAAAGCCCCCAGAGCTCCTCGTTGTTTTTTTTTTTTTTTTTTTTTTTCGTTTTTCCAAAAGGACGCGATGACTAGTCCCGCTCAAATCACCAGTCTGTTGCCGGGTGTTAAATTAGAAAGGATAAGTGAACTCATTAGTGCCTAGTCATCAATACCATTCAAAAACGATTCTCCTCGAGCATCTGCCATCCGCGCACAAGACAAAGGAGGGAAAACAAAAGTGCGTTCCCAATTGGACACCCTCACGCAAGCCGTTATAAAGAATCCTCCCGCTAATAAAAACTACAATGTGATGGCTCCTAATTGTTTTTGAGTTTTGATGAATTGGGCGATTTTTATAATCTTGTAATTTATGTCCTCTAATTAAAAAAAAAAAAAAGAAAGAATGAAAAGCAGCATGCCGGCTCAGTGGAAAACACAGCTTTGAATCACAAAGGTTCAGGGTTTGATTCCCAGTGTGACTTTAGAGGTTTGCAGGTTCTCCCTATTACTGTCCACTGGTGATTTAGAGATGACAAGGTGTAAAGAACAAGGAGTTTCTCCACAGTCCATTTACTGAGGGCTGAATGTTGAGGATAAGCAACTGTGTGTATCTGAACCTCAACAAGTGTTTATTTACTTACTCTGTAAGTGGGTCAGTGGGTGAGGGCTTTGCCTTTATTAATATAGATTTATCAAGAACTTTCAGTGACAAACTGAATCTAAGATGATAACAAAAAAAATAAAACTTTTAAGTTATAAAATAAGTTATAAAATCCATCCATCCATCCATAATCTTCTGCTTATTCCACTATTAAGGTCGCGGTGGGGTTCCCCATGCTCACCCAGGGGAAAATATCTCGGATGCAGGGCAGATACACCCAAGACAGAGTGCCAATCCATCACTGGGCACACACTCACTGACACATCCACACACTATACGGTACAATTTAGTGCATTCAATTTACCTGGAATCCATGTTTTTGGACTGAGGGAGGAAACTGGAGATCCGGACCCGGGGAGAACATGGAAACTCCACCCAGATCGGGAATCGTGCTAACCACTAAGCCACCAAGCAAGTTATAAAATGATACAATAATTATTACAACTGTATACAGTTGGTCAGCAGTATATGATGTCATGGTTGTCATACGATACCTCAGCTCAAATGAGCAGATAGACAGCTGAGTCTTCATAATCTTAAAAAAATGTGACATCATAACTAGCATATAAAGATATTTAGGAGCTGTGTGTGCACCCTCGTTAGGAAAAGCCCTTCTCTTTAGGCACACAAAGATCAGACCACATGACCTTCATCACTGACGAGAAGCTACTAGGGGTTTGGGTGACGTGAGCTGAGAACTCCTCACTGATGTGGCTGTTTGGTGGCGCAGCCGCCCTCCTGGTTGCCGCCTCATACGGAGAGTGCTAAAGCAAGTGTGTAAACCTGAGCCATAATGGGGAGGGATTTATGGTCTGTCTGTCGGGCTGTGATTAGACACTGCTGCTGACACTCTGATAAGCTTCTCATTGATGGGAATATTCACCTCTGTGTCCTAGTCACCTCGCGGGTGGGAGGGGCGAGGGGGAGAAAGATGCTCCTCCGGCATCTGCAGCCCCCATCAGTCTCTGACTTTGAAGCGACTTTTGAGGTTTTTCACACTTTAAGGGCACTCATTCAGAGACGCGACGACCGCGACTCGCCGAGCTAAACTGAGCCGGTAATCCAGTCGGTTTGAAATTCAACGTGCGCCACGCTGGTCCCCTATTCAGTGTGCAAAATAATCTTGGGGATTGGTTTCCAGCTGGAGTGAAAGCCTGGCGCTGACATGACATTCCGCGAGAATTTACTGACGTCCAGCCAACAGCGTGCAGCTGCTAATGTGCATAAAGGGGCGGCCGTTTTTAAAAATACTCCAAGAGGGGAAAGGTCTCCACTGCGTCCTGGTGGGTGGCCGGAATACACATGCCGAGATCTATTCATTCATTCAGTGCATGTACACCGGTGGAATGTTGACAGCAGCCTCCCTGCCACACACACACACACATACAACACACCCACCCCCACACCCAAAACCCCAGGTTCAAATGGAACATGCCAGACTGTCGTGTAATTTAAAGGTTAAGAAAGCAAAATGATCCTCCACCCGTAAATGAGCCCGGATAGAAAAGGCCAGGGCTGCGTGGCACGGTCAACACGCCCTCGTCAGGCCGGCTCGACCACGCGGCACTCGGCTACATGCCAAAGACTCATCTAACTGATCCAAACAACCCAGCAGGAGTCATAAAGCCAGATTCCCCCGTCAGATATCCCTCAGTGAAGGAGAACGCTGATCTCAGATCTGATTCTCATTAAAAATCCCAGCAGCAAGGTGACATTTACATTTGCCATGCCTCACTTTTGCCCCCTCAAAGCTCGAATGTTTCAGATAAGCGCCACGAGAAACCAAAAAGAATTCCTCCAATGCTGTTAGATGTTAGGAGGAGCAGACTATTGATAAGAGGAAATAAGGCATGATGCAGATGCAGCATCGGGGTTTGGGGACTGCGAAGATACAGCACAAAGATTGACAGGCCAAGTTCCAAAGGGAGCAAAGGTGGTGGCGGATGTGTAGCGGTAACCAGTCTGTCTGTCACTGTCTGAACAAGAGAAAGGGTCTGCACTTCCTGACATGGTTGCTGGATAAGGACCCAATTAAAAATCCCTAATTTACAATTGTAATTATTGATTCCCTTTATTCATCTAACGTGAGGAGCAAAACCGGTCAGTTACGCTACGCATTTCATCGTCTTTAACAGCATCGAGGCTAATAACACATAAAGTCAGGTACACTGCATCATTTCTAAAAATTCTGCAGTGGAATAATTATACGCATCATGTTATTACATAATGTAATAACCTTTGCATAGCAGGCCATTAATGATCCTTAAATCTGATTGGCTAAACTGTTTGTCCAGCCGTTACATTGCTGACAATAACCCACACCTCTGAGGGCTTTACATTTGTATTAATGCGTGATATACAATACATTATTCTAAATGTATATTACATAAATTAAAATATAGATTAGTATAATTCCCGATGAGCACTAAACCTGTTGCTGCTTTTCTTTATAAATTTTATCCTGTTACTCAGCTCTTGCACATTATTGCTTTAGTATAAAGATTGTTTGTTTGTCTAGGAGTTTAAATCTAGACATCATCAACTGCTGTTCCTAACAGGAACGGTACCACCCTAATTTACCCAGTGGCATGTCTCGGGAGAGGACTACGGAGTCCGCAGTGTAAACCCATGCATGCGCAAAGAAAGACATTTGTTCACCTCAACCAAAAGACTGGTGAACAATGCCAATCGAGTAAAAAGTTAAAAATATTTCTCTGTAATTGGTATATAAACTTGTGCCTGTACATCTCTCCTCCTCATTTTGCCTCATTGCTCTGCCCTCATCCTGCCCTCAACCTCCCCAATTAAAACATATCTATTTGCCCATTTGGCCTTCAGTCCACAGCACAGCTTATCTAGCATTAAAAAAAATGTCCTGCAGGGTGGAAACCAGAGATTCTGAGCCTGGCACCTCCAGAGTCTCAGCTGAGCCAAGCTCCAAAACAACCAAAATGCATCCAGAGCCAACGGGCCATTGGAAACGGATTAATCTTAAGCTAGAACATGTCCATGTTCATTAGGACGAGGTCTTACTTGGCTCAGGTGTGTTAGAGAGAAAAAAGAGCAGAGCGGAGCAGGACTGGCTCCTCCAACTCTGGCTTCAATAGTTTCTGATCACCTTGTGTTAAACATAACGAGATGAAGAGGGTCTGAGGCGGAGCAAGAAATGATGTAGAAAAAATAAATATCTTATCTCATTATCTTCTGTATAATCCTCTACTAGGGTCGTGGAGGGCCATCCAAGGAAAAACGTGTTGGGCGGTGTGCAGATACGCACAGCACAGGATGCCAATCTATAGCTGGGCACACACTACCTACAGTGGTAATCGAGAGCAGCCCACGCAGACATACAACTACCACGGAAACTCCATTCCATTTGGGATTTGAACCTGGATCTTCAGTACTTTGATGCGGAAATGCTAACCGCTACAGCACCATGTCACCCATAGAAATAAATAGACATTTTAATATTCATAATGCATAATAATAAGGTTGAATCTAAGAACAGCTATTGTTCTAACGTTGTATATCTGCCACTACAATTCATGCCGTTTACATCAAGATGTCTAAACGTTTCTCGTCTAAATCACGTACAGCTCACGGAGTGGCCCTGAAAACGTCAGCGTGCCTACAGAATGGACTTCCTGCCTACGAGACCATCAAACCAGCCGTCATATAATTAGATGAAGCGTAACACTAAATATCCTTTCAATGTGCAGAGCACTTTCAAAGCGCGAGAACTCTCTTGCCCACACGTTGAGGGAGAGGGGAGGCGGAAAAAAAAAAAAAAGATTTAAAACGGAATGTCACTCACATTTTTTTAAATGAGTGTCCTTGAGCCGGCACTCGCACGGAAAACGGGGGAAAAATATAGTTACATTCAGTGCAAAATCAATATTGTGCTTGGAACAATGGACCCAGTGGAGACCATGAAGAGTCACTCGTGTATGCTTTGTGCGGACGAAAACATTTGGGCTATTGTGGCGAATGGAAAGGTCAGCATGCTGAAGTAGCCGAGTTGCAATCACAACACGATGAGAAATAAATAACAAGCCCTTAAACATTTTGGATTAAGAAATGGAAGTTAACATTTTGTATGAGGACTGAAACGGAGGGCGCAATGCAAGAAGGAACGAGCGCAAGGTCATTGGAAGACGCTTTTAAACTCTCCCACATGGCAAGATGCGAAGTTTCTAGCAAAAGGCATCTGTGGCTTTTATGCGCCGCAGTGTCTATTCATCCCGCCATCGGCACGAGGCTCCGACCAGATTCATTCAGCCCAAACATTCCTGTGAAATTCAGCAGTAATGACCATGGACGTACACGGAGCCTTGACATAATGTGCCCCCCCACCCTGCGCACCCCACCACCTACGCAGCCCACTCCCCCGCTACCTCCATCACCCTCGCTTTCTCGCTCAGGCCTCGGCTTTTTACTTAATTAAATCAGCCTGCCTCTCATATCAGATGTTCTTTGATGGAATACTAAAACATATCCAATCTCCTAATGCCATTACGGGGCAGAGAGACGAAAGCTTTAATCCCCCGGATCAGCCGGCACAAAGGAGAGAGTGGCCGCCGTTCGGCCATTGGCTACACGTATGGCCGCAAGATAGCGGGAGTGACCTGCAGCCTGTGTTCTTGGCGCTGACAGATATGACAAAGCTCACATTCTTGACACTGCGTGCACACATGCACACACACTCCTGTTTTTGTTACAGAGCAGTAGGATGAATGATGTTCCTGACATGGCACAGTAGTTCTCCACCTGACATTGCTTCACCTGCACATACTGATTGAGGGGAAAGAACAAAAAAAAAAAAAAAAAAAAAAAAACCCAGACTTTCAAGTGTTGCCATCATACGCGTGAAGACACACCATCACAAGCAGCTAAAAAAAACAAAAAAGCATGCTGGGCTGAATACGTTTTATTTGCTGGATGAACACATCAACAACAGGTTTCGATAACAGTGTGACTACACTGAGACTCGCCTCTTTGATATGGAGTAGGAACTGCTGAACCCAAAAAATAAACACTCTCAGTGACAGAAGCTGCCACCACCCGCTGCACGGAGCATACGGAAAGCCAGGCTTAAACGTGCAGATCTGTGGGTGGAGGTGTGTAGTGCCGTTGTGTGTTGCACGTGCTGTAGGTGCGGTAGGTTTTCGGTGCCTGGAATAGACCAATTTATAGTTTGGTTAGTAACCACGGGAACCGCGCAATAGTATATGTGAGTATATGACTCCATGAAGATGAATAAAAAAAAATGGAGCAGCATTATAAAGGGGAAGCTAGGTGGCACTGTGGATGGAGCTGTCACTGTACAGGAAAATGGTTCTGCATCAGAATACCAGGAAGGTGAGAAGGTTGCATGTTCTGCCAAGGCCTATGTGGGTTTACAAAAGATATTAAATAGTCCCTAAGTATTAATATATGAATGATTATGTTTGTGGGGAGTGAACTGGTGACCTGTCCAGTGGGTTTACCATGTAAGCACAGTGATGGGATAGGTAATGGTAATGGCCATGGTGCATTATTTTACATGAGGTCATTCTCAGGGGCCCGCACTGTCATAACAGACAATGGATTTCGAACTACCAACCCTCAGATTACTAATGCAAAACCTTATAACTACTGAACTACACAATAAAGCCCATCTTTAGCTTTTCACCAAATATGAACACAGTGAAACCTGCTAATTCTTCTGTGTTATGCTACAGTAAGTGTTATAATACAATAAGACACAGGAGGTTGTGTATTATTGTGAACTAGCAGAATATCTGCACTACAGTGGAGAACTTTATAACAATGTGAAGGGTTTAGTGGTTAGCATGGTCACCTCTCAGCGCTGGGGATTCCCGGTTTGAGTTTCCATGTTCTCCCCGTGTCCACGTGGGTTTCAGCCGGGTTCCTTCCACAATCCAAAAACATGGATTCAAGGTAAGTTGAATCCTCTAAATTGCCCCATATTGTGTGTGTTTGTGTGTGTGGCTGTGTTATTGTGTGCCCATCAATAGATTGGCAGCCTGTCCTGAGGATCTGCCAAGCACCCAAAACGTTCTTCCTGGATGGGCATGGGGAACCCCACCTCGACCCTCGTAGAGGATTAAGTGAAGGTAATGAACGAAGGAATATATTATTATAGAGTGAGGTTTAGGGCGATTAAAAATCTGAAATGAATATGTGGAATGAATACAGTGTGATTTGTGACTACGGTGTCCATGCGGTTGCTTTCTTACATTAATTTGTCAGTAGGTTTTCCAAGGACACAATAAGGAACGACGGAGCCAAGTTTCAGCTTTGTAGATACCCACAAAGACCCCGATGTGGGAAAGCGAAACCCCATTGGTAGGTAATCCCGATGCCAAGTTTCAGCTTTGTGTGAAGACCCCAATGTGACCCCAATGTGACACTTGCGTTCGATGGTGAACAAATCATCAAACGTAGGAAGATAAGAAGTAAATATCTTTTTCAAGAACACGATAGAGACTCATGATGCCACGATGGTATTTATAGGTACAGATAATTCAGAACCTTGAGTACATCTCTCAGAATTCTAATCCTGTTGAATCTGAGTCTAATCACCACAGCATGGAAGGGGTCTGTAGCTAGAGCCCCAAATCCTCTAACTATAGATATCACTGTTCAATAAGAGCTTTAAACAGCTTTGTCTACAAAAGAGTACTCATGACCGGACCAAACATCTGGGTACAGAGAGAAACATTCTGCCTGAGTGGTGGTGGGAGTGACTGTATATTAAAGAGTTGGGGGCAGGAGGTGGTTGGGATGCTTGTCATGACACATCAGTGCCCTGGCAGGTTGAAATGTGATGGAGCAACCCGCTGAACCCCAGGCCTATTATTTCGTGCTCTGCTTATTCCTGGCTTAATCCCCTCATTTGGGAGGGTCAGAGCGGATCATTATACAGTAGGGCGCCATTAGAGGAACCCTTTTGCTGCTGCAGCCCCCCCCCCCCCCAAAC
>JAOUQT010000018.1:8083088-8100195 GCA_025769995.1 Xyliphius kryptos
ATCATGTAAAAGTGGTACCAAAGTACAAATTACACGGTTTAACCGCAGTCAGAAGACGTGGCAGACTGTATACCCTCTTTAATTTTTACTGCAGTAATATAAAGAATAAAAATGGAAGCGCAAATGCAAATGAGCAGCAGCAGCAGTGTTTTTATTACTTAAAACATGGGAATGAAGGTTGGAGGAGTCCATCCAAAGCTCTTCAAAGGAGCTGTTGGGAGTGATCAGGGCACTGGCTAGAGTCCAGTGCATCAAAGGCCTGGCAGACCTGCAAGAGAGGTAGCTTTAAAGGAGGAGGGGGGAGGGGGTACTGGACTTGCACATCTCTAGCCGTGCAACTGCCTCTAGCTGCTGGGTACGAGGCCAGTGGAGGAGATGGGGGACTGAGATGTGGAGATGAAAGACAGGCCAGACGTGTTCCAACTGTGAGACTGCAATAGGTACAGTGCACGAGGTAAAAAACTCATTAGAGTGTGTGCTCTCCCACCTGGCCTCGCTCTGCGACGGCGGCAATGTTGTGTGCTGGTGTGTTTGTGAGTGTGTGTGTGTGTGTGTGTGTGTGTGTGTGTGTAATTCTAAAGAGTGCTGGTGGGGTGGAGCGGAGCCAGTGTCATCTTGGGAGCATATCTCTGACACAGCGCGTGATCAGACAAGACTGAAATTGGAGGTGTGCTGGCCGTGATCTGGGCCGGCGCTACCGACCAATTAAAAATGGGCGAGACAGGTAGACAGATGTGTATCTCAGCGAGGCAGGATGGCAAGGACGCACGAAAGGAAGGATCTTTGATCAGCCTCCTCCAGGCACAACGGAGCCTCTCCGGGGATTCGGCCATTACTTCCTCTTACAAGTCCCAATCTGACAGGTGGGACTCTGCAAACAGCAGCCAATCCCACTGTAGCGTGCATGATCTGCAACTAATTATCAAATCAGGAGATGGAGTCGTCGCCAGAAAAGACTTTAACCGAAAAGGGCTCGTGGGAGATGAGACGGAGACACGGAGTGGAGAGAGGAGAAACATCCGAAAACCACATCTGCCTTGATTTTCCAGTTTTTTTTTTTCTCCTTTTTTAAGTCCCTCTTGTTTTTTGAAGTTTGCATAACACACGCATTTTGGTCAAAGTCAGGAGGAAACTTGAACATCATGAGGCAGTCCCTCGATTTCTTTTCCTCCTTTTAAATAAGTAAACACATGTTGTGTGTCAGAATTGATAGCAAGCCAGATGCACAACAGCAAAACCCGGCAGCGGCTCATCTGTTGCTGTCTCGGTCGCAGCGTGAACCAGAAAAACGAGAAGAGGGAAGAAATCAAATCAACTACGAAAACAAATAAAACAGTTTGGCAATTGGTTCCCCGCTCGCAGATACTACTGGTGATGGTTACTATTAGCTCCATTTGCATTTATAAATATTCAGGTTCTACTGGATAGTGTGACATTGGTCTGAATACCGAGCCCTAAGAGTACTAACTCTTGATCCTCCACTAAGGTTGGGGGGAAGGGGGGGGCACCTTTGAAGGGGGAATGTTTCGTGCACTGAACACATATATCAATAAACCTACTAATTCACTCAAACTACATAGAGGCAATTTAGAGCCATCAATTCACTTTGAATGCATGCTTTTGGACTCTGGGGGGAAACTGGAGAATCCGGAGAATTCATGGAAGCTCCACGAAGATTGGAATTCAAACCTTATCCTGAGCACTAAGGAGCAGATTTGTTAACCACTAAGCCACCGTGCCGCCCATGGATGGAAATGTGGAACGCCACCGCGACCCTAGTAGAGGAATAAGCAGATAATGGATGGATATATAAGAGCAGCATAATCATATTGCAATTGTAATCATATTGTTGATTCATGATGGGCCTTCCAGGTTTATAATAGAGTTTCAGGTTTGGAAGCAGCTCCGAGGTTCTAAACCTTTTAATCAGGGTGGTGTTAGTGGGAAACGCAGGTCTCATGGGTCGCGCACGTGCATTACAGTTCTAATGTAGGGAGAACGGGGGTTTACTGGTATGGAGGTGTAGACTAAGCAGAGGTCAGCTGGGTCACTGGGATATGAAACAATGTGGGGAAAAAAGAACAAACAAAGCCCCAAACACACAATTAAAATACTAAAATAACACATCCTAGATCTCAATGAATAAAATATTCATTCCTTCATTATCTTCCGCGTATTCCTTTATGTGGGTCGCAGGGGGGTTCCCCATGCCCATCTAGGGGAGAACGTCTCGGGCGCTGGGCAGATACACCCAGGACAGGGTGCCAATCCATCTCTGGGTACACACTCACTCACACAGTCACACACACATACACACAATATGCAGGGCAATTTAGAGCATTCAATTTACCTTCATGTTTTTGGAATGTGGAAAAAAACCGGAGAACCCGGAGGAAACCCACGGAGACACAGGGAGAACATGCAAACTCCACCCAGATTGGAATTCGAACTGGGAATCCCCAGCGCTGAGAGGTGCATGTGCTAACCACTAAGCCACCGTGATGCCCTGAATACAATATTTCAGTTGAAAATCTTTATTTAGTAGATAGAGATATGTGTTAAGAACAAAATAACAAAAATGATAAAAATGTAAATCAAAATCAAAATCCCAGAGGTCTGGATTTGGAATCATACTCAAAAAGTGGAAAATCAAATGAACGGCTGATCCAACTTCGGTGGAAATTCCAAGACAAGTTCAATTGAGGCTCAGTAATGTGTGCGGCAAGCAAACCTTCTTGCCACCGCTCACAATGATGTGCCATCCTGAATAAGCTGCACTACCTGAGCAACTTCTGTGGCTTGTAGACACTGCCTCCCTCACACTGCCACACACAAACACACTATATGGGACAATTTAGAGCATTTAATTTACCTTGAATCCATGTAGTTGGACTGTGAGAAGATACCAGAGAACCCTAAGGAAACCCTCGCGGACATGGGAAGAACATGGAAACTCCAACCAGATTAGGATTTAAAACAAGAATCCCTAGTGCTGAGAGGCCAAAGTGCTAGTCACTAAGCCACCGTGCCCCCCTTTATATATATACACTGAATATACGACAATCTATGCAGATTAGATGTGTGTCTGATTCCCAAACAGCGCAGTGAAGGAACCTTAAACAGCAGGTTTGCCTCCGTTTAAAGGAATCTCTGCACTCGGTTATATAAACCACCTGACAATGGCCACTGCTCACCAGGCTGTAGTTATCATCATGCAAATCGAGTAACAGAGTCATTTTCGGCAGGAAGGTGAGAACGACTTTCTGAGGTGAAAACTCAATCTTTTTCCCCGGAGCCGTGCGCCTGTGTGGAGGAACCGATAAAAACTCTTCACACTTATCTGCGAGTCACACAGCCCCAGTTAACCCTCCCCTGTCCTGCCCATGGTCCTGAACCGGCTTGGGTCCTCCTCGCAGTATAGACAGTATGGAGGCGTTTGCCACGGTGCTGGAACGTCACACGTCTCCAGCAGATCTAAAGATGGCTGAAAATACATTTTGCAGACTCCGCACGCAGATGATTGGCAGAGTACATGCTCACATGCGAGTAGCAGGCAAGAAACACTTCTACTGTGGCGTCTTCGCAGAACACTGCATGTCAACTGCCAAGAAGTGAGTGTTTGCTTATATCTGAGGACGGAGCATTTTTAAAGAGATGGCTGCCTCTTTGCCTCAATCTAGCAGTATGATCGCAGGCTTTCCCAAAGAAACTGAAGACGTTGGTCACCGCCTGCTTTTGGGTGGTAACTTAATGGTAAGGGGTTGGGCTAGCAATCTTAATAGAGGCAGTTGTAGGCTTGTTGTTAAGGAACAAGCCTTGAGACCTGAAGTTCCCTGGTTTGAGTCCCGGTCCCACCATGTACCATGGCTAAAGTGCCTTTGGGCAAAGCACCTAGCCCCAATTGCCCCCATGTGCCATATACAAGGCTGCCCACCGATCTGGGCATGGTGTGCTTAATTCACTCTGTGTGTGTGTGTGGGTGGGTTAGATGTGGAGGACAGATTTCTCTGTGTGTAAGCACAGTAGGCAAAATAGATCACATTAAACCATTAGCACTTTTAAAGTTGTGGGGTTAAATCCAGAGTAATATATGGTTACCAATGTTGGTTATTGAGCAAGATCCTTAACCTGCTCCAGGTAGGCTGTATCATTTCTGACCCTGTATTCTGACGACCCCTATCATCAAGTTGAGATACATAAAAGTTGCTTTAGATAAAAGCCCCGGCAAACTCAATAAGAATCCAGCAATAGCCCAGCGGCATCACAAAATGCTCTCTCGATATAAAGTGTAGGAAGGCTACAATGTGGGGTGGCAGTATGTACTGACACAGATATCTATATCTATTTTTGAGTTGATGGCAGCCTACAGAGAATGTCGGTATGGGTTTAATCAGGAGAAATTAGGAAGCAGGATAAGAATAGGGGTAAGAAGGAGGTCAGGATGAAATACAGTACCCTACTATTTGCCAATAGCCTGAAGCTTCATATCAAATTGGGTAGTTTTGGCTTCCAAATCGTAACAGTGGGAGCATTTGGATAGATGCCCGCAGAAGCTTAATGGGAAAAACAATGAGGAGTGGGATGAATCCAGGCGAGACAAGAGTGATGAAAAGCTGGAGCATAATACAAATCAGAGCGGGGATGCGCCGAGATGCTGTCGTATCTGATGGGCACGTTGTCTGGTCTGGCACAAACACGGTGAGATGCTAACGCACCTGAACGCAGGATATTGCACCCAAACAAATTGAAATAACTTGGGTCTGCAATGCAAAACATTTTAAGTCAAACATGGGGTATTTGTTGCCCAGGGATATATTGGCGCAATGTCCTGTTTGTATCTTCCCAGTGCCCAAAACGTTCTTCCCTGGATGGGCATGGGGAACGCCCCCACGAGTGGAAGATATTGAATGAATGAATGTTGAGTATGTGAGTTGGATTCGCCCTCATAAGTAAATACAGTTTTAAACATCATAAAACATGTACATTACCATCCATCCATGCATGATCTACCCGTTTCTGTAGAATAATTCTGATCATCATCAGGAAGACTAGACCTTTCCTAACAGAACAGGCTACTCAGCTGATGATCCACGACCTCATCCTATCCCGGCTCGAATATCGTGATGCTTTGCCTGCCGGTCTCCCAGCTTCCACAATCAGTCCTCTACAGCTGGTTTAGAACTCTGCAGCACGGCTTGTGTTCAGCCAGTCTAAGAGAACTCTTGTCACTAAATTGGCTCCCTGTAGCTGCTGTATTCAGTACTAACTCTGACTGACCTACAGGACAATCTCGGGATCTGCCCCCTCTTTCCTTCACTCCATATTCCAAAACACACTCTGACTCCTTCACTGCATTCTGGTGATGGTCACCAGGTGATTCAAACTCACAGAGGGGCCAATTCTCACTGCAAATTGTTCACCACTGCTAAATGGTGAAACAATCTTCCTTACATGGTCCATAAGGCTGAGTCACTCAGCATTTTAAGAAATATCCTCCGCAAGCACTTGCTTATAAAAAAAAATATTAATAATAGAAGCAAGATCAGATAATGATCAGGTTTGCTGATGCTTAACTACTGACTTGTGTTGTTCTCTGATTTGTAACTTTCTTTGGGTAAAAGCATCTGATAAATGACAATGTAAATATCTTCCGCTTAATCCCATACTAGGGTCGTGAGGGGGTTTCCCATGCCAATCCAGGGGAGAACATTTGGGGCACGGGGGCGAATCACACAGGAAAGGACACCAATCTATCACTGGGCACTCTCACTCAATCGGAAAGGTGATGTCATGAGGTTTCTGTTGGTAAAAGGATGCTTAGGATGGAGGCACAAGGCAGGAGGAGGAGAGAAAAGAAGAAGAGGAGGCTAATAGATGTGGTTGGGGTGATAAAAAAGAATACTCTGAGCAGGATAAGATGGAAAATACTAATCCAATGTGGTGCCCCCTAATGGAAGCACCCGGAAGATGAATGAGCTGATATTCGTTTTTGGTCCAATTACTGTTTTTTTTGCTTTGATTTCATTAATGAATTTATTATCAGGACAGAAAAAGATCAGAACCGACTGACTGAAGATGAAAACCCAGGCATCAGGGTATGAGTTTAAAACTGGTGCTGTCCTTGAAAGAAAACATTCTGATTGATTTTCTGAGGTAAACGCTGAGCTGATGCAACACAATCAGGCCCTGCTTTGTTTTATGAAATAACTGCTCTTTTTTTGTAAATCAGTAATGTACACTCTGAGCCTTAGATGTCGTATCCATGGAAACCGTGAAAACTAATGATGGAGCATTAGCTGATAAATGGTTTCAGAAATCACTCCTCTGAGTAACGTGATGATTGCAGAATTTATCACGTGATTTACAAAGATTATGGAATGTTTAATGTGAGTGTCAGCTGAGGCTTTCCTTAAGATTTTGGAGCGTTCATCCACAAGAAGATTCATGAGCTCTGACACCGAAGCTGACTGAACGGGATCAGGTTTGAAACAGTCATTCTAATTCATCCCAGAATTTTATAAACCTGTGCCAATGGAACTAAATGAAACACCTGCATTCTGTGATTAAGAGCAGTGTTTGGATACTTTTATCCATACAGAGGGTTCGGGTCCAGTAGTGCTGGCGTACCAACGATACGGGTGACAGCAGTCAGCATCTTAACATCACTTATGACAGCTGCACTCCAGGTGCAGCGATGTGATGTCCCTTTGAATTATTGGACTTGCTAGGGAACGAAGAAGCTGGAGGAGCGTCCCTTGGGCGGCCCAAGCTGGAACTGAATTACTAGTGAGAATGACAGGAGGAGAGAGATCGAAAAACAGCTACTCTTGAGTATGCAAGAAAAACACCTCCTGTCCTCCAGGGGCCGGCAAGCACGACTGCCTGGGTGGCTTCCATCAGGAGTGTTTGTGTGTGCGTGTGTGTTGTGAGGAGTGTGTACGTGCTCAGAGGAGTGTGTGAGGGAGCGTGGACAGATAGGACAGGTCTTCACATCCGGCTTCACTCCTAGTCCTCGGGCTCAGAGGGAGAACGGGCTGCTCAGAATGTCATGTTAGCCACAGCCCAATGGACAGGGCACTTTCAAAGCCGATGGGTATGTAGGGTGTGTGTGTTGATATGTAGAACTGTGTATATGTGATGCATTATATGGGCAGTGATAAAAAAAAAAAAAATCATACACACAGTAGAAGTACCCTAAATGCAGGAAAAACGAGGTACCTTATACAACTGACATCAAAACACAGTGATGTTACAGAACGAGCTACGGACGGAGCTCAAGACGTCTAATGGGAGCCATTAAACCATACAGGCTTCACAAACAAATCGATCTCAGTAATGAGGGCTGGTGTATTATGCTGTCTGGGTCTGGGTTCCGGCGACGGAGTGACTATGGCGGTACCAGTGTGACCCAGAAGACTGATGATGTGAAGGTCCAGGTTGAATAAAAAGAGCCTGCCTGCCATCATTTATTTTATCTCTGTTCCCCAGGTTGACTGATATCAGAGCAGCCAATCAACTGTTAGTTTTCAGTAGAGCCAAATCAATAATTATATTACTGATAACCAATAAATTTGTTAGTTCTGTTTGGAGTTTTATGTCCAAGTTTCCTGACTGGAACAGTTACAAGCATGTGAATGTGGAAGGACACCGTAATTCCTAAAGTGAGAAATGGGGAGAACATGCAAACTACTCTCATCTCATTATCTGCTCACACACAATATATAGATGTGATTTAGATATATATATATATAGATGTGATTTGTGAGGTGGGGGGTGGTTCCTTTGAAACCCCACTCAGATTGGGATTCGATTCTGGATCACCAGAGCTAAGAGGTGAACTTGCTGACCACTATGTCAAAATTATACTTGTGGAACTTTTGTTACAACTGTTAAACGTATTACTCTACTTATCTTGGAAGCTGGGATAGGCCCTAGCATGTTCTAATCCTAAAACATAGGATGCTTAGAAACCACATTAGAGTAAAGACTGAGTGACAGGACATCAGAGCTTACTGGATAACAAGTATGGTATGGCACAGCAGATCAGAGAGAGAGAGTGTGTGTGTGTGTGTGTGTGTGTGTGTATACTGTCCAGTCACCAAAATGAACCCTGTGTTAGCGCTCTAGTTTAGTTCTGCACCAATGTGCCTTCTACTTTAAAACATTGTAATTCTCATGTCACCTCACTATCTACATTTAGCAGACGCTTTTATCCAAAGCCACTTACAAATGAGAGAACAACACAAGTCAGTATTTTTAGGTGGACCAGCTACACTGTAGCACTATCAACCCTGCGCATTACTGGCAATTTTTTTTTATTTTTTTTTATTTTTTTAAAGCAAGTGTCTGTGGAAATTGTTGAGTGAGTCAGCCTTACGGATGTTGTTAGGAAGGTCTTTCCACCATTTAGCAGTGGTGAATGAAATGAAGTGAGAATTGGCACCTCGGTGAGTTGGAGTCACCAGGCGACATTCGTCACTAGAGCGCAGTGAACGAGTTGGAGTGTACCTAGTAATGATGAACCAGTGACTGTCCTGTAGGCCAGAGTCAGTACCTTGTACTTAATGGGAGCAGCTACAGGAAGCCAGTGGAGAGAGATGAGAAATGGAGTGACATGAGTTCGCTTTTGCTGGATGAGGGTTTGAACCTGCCGCTTAATTCTGTACTAGGGACTAGGGTTGTGGGGTGGGTTTCCCATGCTTATTAAGGACAGAATGTTTTGGGCGCTGGACAGAACCCATTTAGTTAGTTATTTAGCAGAACACACACACATAACACAATATATAGGGGCAACTAAAATAGGGGCAATTCAGCGCAGCCAATTTACCTTGACTCCATGTTTCTAACTGTGGGAGAAAAGCAGAGAACCCAGAGGAAACCCATTCAAACACAGAGACTCAACCCAGATCCCGATTCCAACCTGATCCCCAAGACCTGAAAGATGAACATGTTAACCACCATGCCACTGTACCACCCAAATTATACTGTAACTGTTGAAAAACTGTTAAGGTATTACTCTGTGTATTTGGCCAATGGGGACTGGGGTAGGCCCCAGCACATTCTAACACTAAAGCATGGGATGTTAATATTTAGTGGGTGTGAGTTAAGACTCAGTGAAAACAACAAGAGCTCACTGGATAAAAAGTACAGTGTGGCACACCAGGTCAGAGAGAGAGAGAGAGAGTGTGTGTGTGTGTGTGTGTGTGTATAAAGTCACCGCAAAAAAACACTCTCTACTCGAGTTCTGTTCACATTCACACTTCAGAAATCTGGCTCTTCATTAAAAATGTAATATTATTTTCTTTCAAATTCTGAGGAATTACAAATAATTAGCTTATTAAAGCGATATTTTTGTTTATGTCGTCCGTTTCCATGTTTAATTAACTGTCAGTGCTTTAGACGTTGGTGAAGTAACTAATATTAATGAAGTTCTGGTTCATGACCTGAATGCGGTTCCTTAACGTTCTGCAGGCGATTTGAGTTACCGAGTCGTTTCCCTAATGAGTTTGCTCTGAGCTCATTTGATCGATGCTGAGTAGAATGTTCCAGCACTAACATCTGGATGAACTACCAGGGTCTTTCCAGCGTAGCGTTTGTATGTTCTCCCTGTATCTGCATTGATTTCCGCCCACAGTGTAAAAACATTCAAGTCAAATACAACAAAAAATCAAGTTGCTCTTTTTAACACATGATGCTGTTTGAATAGGTTTACACATCAAAGCTTTAAAAAAAAAAAAAAAAAAGATCAATCCTGGTAGATCACGATGACCTGTCCACTGAAAAAAAGTAGATCCCAGGCCAGAAAAGCGTGGGCACAGCTGACATGGAACATGAACTGTTGCACTGACAGAGGGTCAGGGGAGTTTAAACACCGTCACAGGTTTTTCTGATCTTTAGCACGTGGCGGGAATGACACGCGCACGGTTTAGTACATACATCCAATGCTCCAGAATCCTTATATAAAGTGACATGGGTTCCTGGTTCTGATTAATTTTCCTGGGCTATTTAATCTCCACTGAAATAGTCTCTCATCTTTCATTTCCGCCGGTTTTGAATGTCTGCTGGAGGTGTAGCGCGCGCGTGCCCGTGCGTGTGTGATGCTAAATTAAGTATGACAGACACAAAAGACTAATCACCTTCACAGCTTCAGCCCTGGCCTCATCTCCTTTCTGGCTTATGACCCAAGGTGTTGCTATGGCAACAAACAAATTCTCATTTATCTAGTCACATTAGCGTTCTTTTTTTTCTACAGGACTGTAGAAATTCCCCCCGCCGTGTTTTTTTTGGGTTGATGGGAGAGCGCGTGCACGAGCTTTCGGTGCTGATAAAACCTGGCATTCTGGTAGAGGAAGAAAAAAACAAACAAAAATGTCACACCGCCACGGCAACCATGACGGATCGCAGAGCCAGACCGGGAAATCGCGGACAACAAAATTATAGGAAAACAAAGACGACAGCCGTGACAAAAGCTGCCTTTGTTTGCACAATATGGCCGTTCTGTCATTCGTTGCTTTTTACAGGAGATCCCATCTAATCCGTACTAATCCGGGTTTTAATCCGTAGACGCATCTAGTATGGAGAATTGGAGGCGACTGGAGGATCTGGGCCACTATTTCAAGCATGCCAGTCTTGGAGCTCCCGCGTGTGCCTCCATGTGCACTATGGAAACTCTTGTGAGAAACGGTGTTCTCACAGGGGCCCGGTGCCGGGCCGAAATCAAAGAGCCGTCTTATTAATACGGCCGCTCACGGAGTGCGCGAGACAGGTAATTGCTGCGCGCCGATTGCTTATACAAAGCGTGTAATGACTCCCATCCAGCCAAGCGGCACTTATGAGTAGCATCTCGCAGACAAATTATCAATATTCATTTACATCATTTCAAAGCGGGAAAAGGAACGGAGCAAGTCAGAATTAGTGGCTTACACCATTTCGTTAGTGAGAAGACAGCGACGGGGTCGCAATCAAAATGCCCATATCTTATTTTGATGGGACGGTTTAACCAAAAACATATAGATTAATTTTTTAAAAGTACAGGGATTTTTTCTTTTTTTTCTGTGACCGTACCGGCGGCGATCATTTCAAATGTGGACCAACAAAAAATTTGACCACGGAACCTTCAGACGAAGATCAATGCGCCATTATCTCCTTCCGTCGATATTCTACCGGGGGGACATTCAAATTCCTTTCCTTTGGCTGCTTAAGACGTATGAGATGCATTTCAGGCAGCTTTTTGCTGACAGAGATCAGTTAATCCATTTCCCCTTCATGCCTCCGCCACCCCTCCATCCCTCCACCCGAGCCCAAACATAGGCCACTCATAACTCTCGCTTATTTGCTATAAACTGGCAGCATCGAGTGCTTCGCCCTGACAAAATGATTACTGGCTCAAACTGATTAAATCTGTAAATTGCAGAAGCTCCGTTTGAGGACAGTATGATCGTTGTGGTGAAGCCAGCAATGGAATCCTCCCCTGGCTCGATTTAACGTACAACGCCATCCATCGGCAAGTCGAAGTACAAGGCCAGGTGTGGATAAAAATATAAACCATGTCCGGAACGTAGGCGCTAATGCGTTCTGTTAAATCATACAAGCTTCACAAACAGATCAATGTTAATAATGAGTTAGCATTTTATACTGAGATGATCTGGATCATGATGCGAGGTAGTGAACCGTAATGCAAGACTCTGGATCCAACACAAAAAGGGTGATGAAATGGAGAAAGCCTGGTAATAAAATCCTAACATGACGACAAAGTTAACGTATGAAGTCTCAGCGCTGATGTTCTCACAGCTTTAAAAACTAGCTTCAGGTGCCTCTGGGCCTGTAGCGAGGGGGTATCTGGCTTTTGCAGAGGGGCACTTTTGTGTTTTTTGTTAGTGCACGACCACTGCTGGCTGGCTACCCCTCCTAGCAGCACATGTACCGCCAACGCCGCTATCCCACCTTAAACTAATCTCCCTAAAAATTCCCTCCTGTGCTGTGTCTACCTTCCGTGGCGTCTGGCTTGTGTCGTCCTTCTGATGTTGTCCCTCCGATTTAGTCACTCTCGTGCAATCCCTCCTGTACAATCACACCGATGTCGTCTCTTTTGCGCAATCCTTCTGATGTCACGCCTGTGCCATCCCTGGTGTATCGTCCCTCTAATGTTGTCCCTCCTAACCGGTCGTCTGATTTTGTCACTTTCATGTTGTCATCTTCTGTGCCATCATTAGCTACACTTGTCACAGAGCTTGGACGACATAGGTGATGATGTCATCATTATGTCTGAGTATGTGCATTATCAAAGGTTTAAGAAGCTAAACCTTCAGTGATCTGTCATAACATTGTTATAATGCCAGCTGAACCTTTAGTAAAAACGCCATGCATTTGCTTTTAGAACCAGAATTTAACTTAAAGAGATGCTACTTTGTAGAACAACATTCGGATGTGGATTCAGCCTCCGTTCATATTTTTAATAAAACGTCAAGGTCTTACTGGTGCAGCATTTTGCTGGAGGTCTTTTTAGGCTGCTTTGTTTACCAGCTTGATATGAGATGAAAAATTCTTGTATTCAGCTCGGTCCCTCTTTACTTGTCAAATGTCAAGACCAATTACTAACATGGAACTGCATACAGAAAAAAAGAAAGCAAAGAAAAAAGACAAGACTTCTCTTATATTTATTCCTGAAACATCCATCAGGCAAATGAAGCTTCCACCTGAATGAGCTGTGAATTATGGGATCACACCATGAAAGAGGGGCTGGTGTTACAGAGAGTATCTGGATTAGTAGGTTCTCTATTAGAACATGGACGATTAAATGATCACCCAGTCATACAATAGAGCAGTCACAGTTGTAGTTCATCCCAAAGGTGTCTGATGGCGCTCTGTTTGGGTCGCATAAACCCACCGAATTCACAAATTCACAAATTACAAAAGTACACCCACGACCGCCGTTCCAAATAAACCAAAACTGAACGACTACACCAACAACCTCCAACCCCAAAAAAACGAATGACCAAACCAACAACCTCTGTCCCAAACAAACCAAACAAACTGAACAACTACACCCACAACTTCCGTCCCAAACAAACCAAACCACTACACTCACAACCTCTATCTCAAACAAACCGAAAGACTACACCCTCAACCTCTGTACCAAAAAACCAATGACTACAACCACAACCTCCGTCCAAAACAAAGCAAACAATCTAAACAACTATACCCACAACCTCAGTTCCAAACAAACCAAACAACTACAACCATAACCTCAGTTTTAAGCAAACCAAACAAACTGAACAACCACACCCACAACCTCCATCCTAAGCAAACCGAACAACTACAACCACCACCTCCGTTTTAAACAAAACAAACAACTGCACCCACAACCTCCATCCCAAACAAACCAAAAGACTAAACCCACAACTTCTGTTGCAAAAAACAAATGACTACGCCCACAACCTCCATCCCAAAAAAACAAAACAAACTGAACAACTATACCCACAAACTCCGTCCCAAACAAACCATAAACACAGAACAACTACACCCACAACTTCTATCCCAAACAAACCAAACAGAACAACTACATCCACAACCTCCGTCCCAAACAAACTTAACAACTACTAACACTGCTCCAAACAAACCGAACAACTAGACCTACAACCACCCTCCAAAACAAACCGAACTACTACACCCACAACTTTTGAACAAACCAAAAAACTGCACCCACAACCTCAATATCCATCTTCCTCTCACTTTAACACGTCACCGAACCTGCAGTTGTACCCGTACTGTGATCTATCTGTGAACAGTCTACGACCCGACTGATCATCAGTGCTGCCTTTGTCGTTTCCCTAATTCCACTGAAGGTTACCTTTCTTTCTTCATTTCTAGTTATCATTGTTTTCTGTCAGTGTGAGCGGAGTAATTGTCACCACTGAGCACCTTTCAGCCGTGCAACCGAGTCGCGGGCTCTCGTCAGTAAACAGAGCACTACTTAGAATACATAATGCTTGCTGTAAAGGCTACGCGCCGATAGCGAGTGGCACCTGTGTAAAAAAAAAAGGGAAAGAGAGAGAAACAAAAGCAGCAAAATGAGCGAGAAACCTCATTTTGTAATCCATCTGCAGAGGACGACGGAGGGGGAAAGAAATACAATTATACGCGGCGGCTTTGAGGGGGTAACAGATGACGGGAAAACTCCCCCGAGGAATTAGTCAGGTAAAAACATATCGCTGGTGAAAATATATTTACAAGCCTTCATGGATTTTGGATTCTAATTTGTGGAAGACTGTGTTTTTACACTCCACTGCAGATTCCTGCCGTCTCTCATTGAGGTCAAGACGGCACGCCACCGTGGGGTCCATTAGGACACGCCGACCTGACGCGGGCCAAGTTTTTCTAAATTCCAACCTTCCAGACGTTAGATGGACCTGATTAGAAAGTCATAGGCTGGACGGGGTTGTTAAAGTTGGTGAGACCTTGGGAATCAGTGTAGGTCCTGATTGATTATGTATTAGTTTCTCAGGTTTGATGTATTAGGACTTTCTGTACATAAAGATGATCAGACAAGGTTCTGCCTGAAGGTTTGCGGAACGCCACACTGATTAATAGACAGCAGGTCAGCATTATAATAATCCAAATCACACACTGAGAACAAATTTATTAAGACCACGGCACTTTACAGATATGGGATTATTATGAGATCACATCTCTGACATCCCGTTGGTGATGGAGTTGCAGGAGTGATCAGTGAAGGACAGGAAAGTTTACAGGACACTAATGAGACCTGTAATAATGTAGGCTGAGGAAGGGTGGAGGTGGCAGAGATGGACATGGACAAGATTAGAAAGGAGCTCATTAGAGGGACGGTGTAGGAAGGACATCTTGGAGATGTGAGACTGAGGTGGTGAAGACATGTACAGAGGAGGTGACTAAAGGATGCTGAGGATAGAGCCACAGGGCATGAGGTGGAGAGGATGGATGAAGAGGAGGTTTATGGATGTGAGGGAAGATGCAAATCTGAGATTATATCTGCATGTTACTCTTACGACTTTATTTCTATTGATTCAACTAACATTTAACATTTAGCATTTAATTATTTAGCAGACGCTTTTATCCAAAGCGACTTACAGGTATCCCAGATTGGTTGGGATCAGAACACAGGGTTGATACAGAACCCTGGAGCAATGAGGGTTAAGGGCCTTGCTCAAGAACCTACAGTGGTAACTTCAGTGGACCTGGGATTTGAACCCCCAACCTTCTGATTGACAGTCCAACACCCTAACCACTGAGCTACCACTCCCTCAACTATCGACGATTTTATCACTTAGTCGATTAGTTTAGACAATTAAATTTTTTCAAAAAGAACTAATAAATCTCATGTAACTTCAGTTTATTTGGACGAGAAACTAAAGGTTAATATCATAACTCCAGTTCTCTGAAATCATCGAGTGGAGAGATCCACCTATGGGAGGGACATCCAGTCCTGTCCAATTGCTCCGCATCGTCGCTCTGTGAGGTGGTGACGCCGAAACAAACTTCTCGGCACAGCGATACAATGGCTGTAATCGTACGGCTGAGCGACAGCCTGTTCTGTGTGCTTCGAATCCACAGACACCACACAGAGAGGACATGTATCTCTCGCTGTGATGAGGGCATGGCCAGGATGCTGGAATTCATGGCAGAATTGATGCTGACACTGGTCAGTTTTTTTGGCAATATCTTACATTGAGTAGCCTTCCTTCCTTAACACAACAATGGACTGACAGTTCTCTAAAAAAAAAGTTGTTTCCTTCTGGCCATTTGGAAAACGCAAGGCAACAACAGTTGCTTCAGATACTTAACAAACCTAGAATGTTGTGCTCCCTTTTATGCTCACTTATTAGTGTAACGTTTTTCAGCTGTGCATCACAACTGAGCATGGGTGTTCTAACAACCAATTAGCCCAATAACATCCTTAGCCTGGATTGGCAGCCATACCAGGAGATTTACATTACATACATTTACATTTGGTCATTAAGCCGACGCTCTTATCCAAAGCGACTTACAATAATCCCAACTTGATAAATGGGGTCAGAAAACATGGTTAATACAGCACCCTGGACCAATGAGGGTTAAGGATCTTGCTCAAGGACCCACATTGGTAACTTTGCGTGCTTCCGTTTAGGTGTTCATGCATCGCGCCAGTACACCATGATACGGCATTAAACATTCATTTGTTTAAATAACCTGTTTGTCTTCAGCCGATTTAAAGGAACGGCATACTTTGGATGCTTTTGGTCTTTGAAAACACTTGGTGACACTCTACTCCGCTGCAGTGGCACCGACCAATGACTGGAGACTCATTGACATGTTAAGGAAAAGCACTTCTTTAAATGCCGCCGTATCTTCAGAGTCTACGTCGACCAATCACGACAGCCCTGAATCTACTGACCTTGAACATTGGATGAACGCAGGCAGCATCACCGTGCTACTGTCTGTGACTTAATTCTCATCACGTTTCACCCTGCGCTGTGCCACCTGACTACATCCTGATACACCAGACAGAAATCTGATCCTTATGCAACGTACACATTAGACACGGGTTCCGCATACATTATTTAGAACTGTTCCTAAGTAATCTGCAAACGTTCCGGATACGTATTCCAACATCGTTTCGAGTATAAAAGGCCGAGCTACGTGCCGTCGCCCCGAGGCCACGCTGCACCTCCAGGACTAAAATAGGAGCCACTGTAGAAATAATGAACGTAACGGGATTAAAGTGCTGAGCAGGAGAAATGAAATCCAGCGGGCTTTAGTGGGAACGATGGATCGCCGTTCTGGTGGATGTATTTACAGGACGCGGCATCAAAGGCTCTCCGCTGAAGACAGCGAGTAATGAGTGGTTCCATTCGACGTGACACGTTCTGTCTGTGAGTCGCTGAGAGCAGATGAGAAACGCTTGACCTTTTTTTTTTTTTTTTTACAGTTTTAAGTCGAGAAGCCGGAATGACAAGAGCACACTGTCCAGATTTATCACTACACATTCCACACGTCGCTAACTCTAACGAAACACTCCACACACACACACACACACACACACACACACACACACACACACACACACACACACACACACACACACACACAC
>JAOUQT010000018.1:8100295-8112266 GCA_025769995.1 Xyliphius kryptos
AACTGGACAGGTTGGTTTCACAGAAGTGTGGTTTACTTGGAGTTACATTGTGTTGTTTAAGTGTTCCCTTTATTTTTCTGAGCAGTGTATTTTATTCATTGAGATCTAGAATGTGTTATTTTAAATGTTCCCTTTATTTTTTTGAGCAGTGTATTATTTACAGTAACAATTTTTTTGCAATACAAGAGTGAGGTTTGGAGCAATTTAAAAATCTGAAATGAATTTGTGGAATTAATAGATTGTGGGATCAGCTTTGTAGGTACTGTAGAAACCAATCCCTCCAAGTGTAGCGTTAGATGGTGATAACCAACGAACAATCAAATGCATAAAAAGGGAGAACATTAAGTTTTTTCAGGGACATAGTAGGCAATCATGTGGCCAAGTTTTAGCTTTGTAGGTACTCGGGAAGATCCCAACGTGACACTGGATTGGTCTTGCATTCGATGGCGATATCAAACAAACCATCAAACGTAGGAAGTTGAGAAGTACTAATCATGATGCCAAATTTCATTTATAGGTATAGATTAGATAATCCAGAATCACAGACTAAGATCATCAATAAAAGATTTAATTCATTTGGCAATTTTTAAAATCTTTGTTAGCAGTTTGAATACATTTTCCATGTTTTACCTTCTGTCTCAAACAAACAAACTTTTGCTTCATTAGAGGTTTGATTATCGTGTCTGAGACCCGACAATCAATATACCGTCACCTAAATTTTGGGATGCCTCAGCAACATAACGTAATATATTCTGCCTCCACACATGGTCCTGTCTCGCAGAGAGTCGCACATTTTCATGGCCCCTCTTTTACCTCCCAAACACCTCCAGCTGTGAAAAGAGCCACTGATGCCCAAGGGAGAATTAATCAGCCTTCATTTCCATTCAGCTCAGAGGAGGCGCAATGAATTCGGACTGCAGATGACTGGAGTCAGGACCTGCCTCACAATAAACTCTCTAATCTACTGAGGACGGCTCAGTGAACCTCGGTGGCCTCGCAAATCTCTGCGCCGGCGCAGGTAAGAGAGGGACGCGCCGCTTTTATGCGTTTTTAAAGCATATCACTCATAACTTTTTAGCTGCCTTGTTATCTATGATACCTGACCTTTAGCGAGTGCGAGGCATTCTGAAGTCCTTTTTTCCCTCCATGAATGATCTTTGCTGTAGGCCATGAAGACCTTTTCTAACCTTCCGTGTTCAAAGGACAGAAGCCCCATTAGCCAGGCTGAACCTCGTTTTTGTGTTGGCCAACATCGCGAAGGGAGCTCGAAAACAACCGTGTGGTTTGGATCAAAGCCCACAACCGGCCTACTAAGCACACTAATTTCCTTAACGAAGCCAGTCGATAGAATTCACTTTTTTAGTTTCATCGTCTCCTTTTATCTCATCTTGTCTCGCGAACTTCAGCCCACAGCATGCCAGTCCCTCAATCGATAGCGCGGCTGGATGGGCTCTTCAAGTCCAGGCGCGTTTCCTTTCCCCTTTAAAAAAGGTTTTCCTGTGAACTTCACTTGATGTGGAAGAGCACTTGAGGCTGGGTTTTCAACTCATTCTTTCTTATTGCACTCGATGCCCAGGCAGCTCTGCTTCCCACACAGATGAAATGCCTCCCCCACCCCCACCAAACACTGCTGATGTGAAGCTTCTAAAACTGAACCATGATGGAGATGGGGGGCTTCTGCAGCGCGCCATGCCAAAGCCCCTCCATCAGGCAGCTGATGCATTTAATAGGGTTCCGTTTAGAGGGCATTCCCTCTGGATCCCGCTGAGAGCTGGGAGAACTAAGTCTATAGAAGGTCTATCTTCATCTTATTAAGACTTAAATCACGTTTAAACCCAAAATTTGGAATTGCAGAGGAACACAGGACAGTTTTATGGTACTTGATTCCAACATGATCTAGTTCTCATGCAGGTTTCAGGTCTTACTTGATCTTTTTTCCTGTTAAATCCAACTGGACATGATGATGATGATGAGATTAAGGCTGTCACAACACTACACCCCTGATTCCATATTCCATTTTGACAAAATCATATTATTTAGGTAACTTCCAAGTGACCCACATAATCATTCCTCAAAACACCTCCAATCCAATATCAACTGGATCAATAAACATTCCTAAAATTTCACCTATTAGTTAGACTCTGTTATTCTTACGGTTTGAGATACAGGAAGCAGCATCATTTTACCGCATGTTTATAAGTTCAAAGTGGATAAAATCACACAGAAGGTCATGGCTGAATGTCACAGAGTAAAACTTCAGCTGTAAAGCTGGACATTTCTTTTGAATTTTACTCTTTGTCTCTTCACTCTTTCAGCCAGGTCTAAAATCATACAGCAATAACACACTTTACACACCCAGTGTATTATATACTGCACACCTGGGTCTGTTCTATTTAACAGATTTACTGCCATAGAACCAGATAATTGTTTTAGACCTCGGTGAAGCTGTCAAACAAATCAGGCAGTGTTTATCTGTTTCTGTTTCGACGCGCTTCTCCTCGTCTGTGATTAAATTCTGCACTGTACACTGATGTAGTTTTTGCTTCCAGCTGAGAGGTCTACTCTCCACCACCGTCAAATTAAACGGGACATTCTCCATCGACTACACTGACTTCTTATTAAATGGCAGCTCTGTCTCCAAACAGCATCAATTTCCTCCATAAACCACTTTGTTTTATCCTTTTACTCCATGTGATCAGTTCCACTTACCAAAAAGATGGACTTTGTAGTTCCAGAATTACAGGATGTAGTCCATCAGGACTACAGTACATAGTGTGTACTCTGTTCTCTGATGGTCATGGCCCTAACAGTTCCACCACAGAGCAGGTATTATTTGCTCGGTGCATTATTCCTATCTCGGCAGTGTCACTGCAGACCTCCCTCACCACAAATTATAGCTATTCTGTGATGCTCCTGACCAATAGGGAACAGAAAACAAAAGGGGACTACAGTCTGTAATTGTAAAACTACAAAGTCCATCTATATGGTAAGCGATGGAAACCTATGATGATGGACATGTGTACATTTTTGAATAACACTATACATAGAGAAGCAGCTGGACTGCAGTATGTCATTGTAAAACTACAATGTCCATCTATATGGTAATGTTTTCACATTCTGTGATGTGGCGTTTTCAGAAACGTGGGTTCGAATCCTGCCTTCGCCTTTACGAGTCGTGTGTGAGAAGCCAATATAAGAACAAAACAGGATGATGCAAAACCAACAGCTCATCTAGCAAGAGAGGGATTATTTTGAAGAACTTTGACATTGTTAATGCAGTAGGTTTAGTTTTGCTTTCAGGGCCCGATGTTTGGCTCGAGGCAGAAAAACAACAACCGTCGACACGAGTATTCAGTTTGAGCTCCGGCCGACCATTAAAGAAATGCTACAGTGACAAGGAGCATGCAAGTCTGTCATTAAACTTGTTTCGGAAGCCGTTCCAAACCCCATGTTCTTTGAGGGGTGTGTCAGGAGACTCTCTAACATTATAAACACCTGAAACCCCAGTTCAGTGTTTTGGGAACATTATTATACAAACATCAGGATTCAGTCGCAGTTTCAGAGGTGTTCCTGCAGGTGGGGTGGATCAGAGTGCCATTAAAGTCCATTAAGAACAGAGGCATTGTATATCATGTCACAGAGAACATCAGAGACAAAGTGCTGCATGTTTTAGGGATAGAACAGCTGACCAAAATATACACACATGCAAAGAGGAAACAAAGAGAGAGAGAGAGGGAGAGATTAAGTGATTTCAGTCAGGGTCGCACTTCACCACTCAGGCATTGATTATTCTCTTATAGCCGCGCGTCCCGTCGTGCTTCATTCCTTACTTAATGAGGTTACGGCCCACAGAAGAGCCTTTCATATGATTTACAATCAACTTCCAATTTTCTTTTATTAAATCATTAAAACAAAAAACGTGCCTCTAGCTTTTTTTTTTTTTTTTTTTTTTTTTAGCCCTACGTTCTATGTGAATGTTAAATATAAAAATTATTATAGTGATATCAGATCTAATTCTGTTGTAGGCTTGTGGTAAGGAACCAGCTGTGCAGCTCTTTTATACAACTTGTTTGGGGTCAGAACACAGGGTTTGGCTACAAAGCACCCCTGAAAGGATAAGCGTCTTACTCAAGAACCCACATTGGTAATTTCTATGGACCTGAGATTTGAACCCACACCCTTCTGACTGAACACTCTATTGAGTGAGCTACCACACCCACTACTCCAGATGCTACTGAATTAAATGTTTCCCCATGAAAATTATCGCCATAAAGATAAATCAGGAGTACAAGCTTTATTATTTACGCTTCTGCTCGTAAACCTACGCCGCTCGTCCTGAAGCGGACTTAACGCAGGGGCAGGCGAGCGGACCGAGGCCAGAGCACTGTAAGTAATTAGCGATCTTGATAATGGGACGAGGCCATGAGAGGTCGTCGCTGATCCGGCCTAATTGTGCAGACCCGTGCCAGCAGTGGCCGCGACACAGGCGCGTCTCTCTATCCGGCACGGCAGATGCATCTCTTAACCAAACGAGGGTTTTCCGATTATAGAAATCTCCATTTTCATCTAAAGCTCGGGGAGATGAATGAATTACAGCTGGGAAAACACATAAGTGTGCATGGGGGACAGATGTGAGACTGCAGTGACTCTGCCATTATGACATCATTAGGCGTTCATCACAACATCCAGACAAAATGCTGACACTTCATACAGCGGCTCCACAGGAGTGTTCGATGACACAACAGACCCTGCAAAGGCGGGAGAAAAACGGGTCTCCAGCTCCGAGACCCGTTTTGGTATCTACTTGAGAACCATGTTGGAGACAAAATGAAAACAAGCACCACCTGCACTGAATCTCAATGGCTCCACCCCCCCGGTCTGGACACTGCAAACCGGGTCCCACTGCGATGGATCGTGCACCCACCGATGTCAAGGAGAGACTTACCTAGGAGCAGGAGAGAAGAAAAAAGGAGGGGGGGGTAAAAACACGAGAAAAGCAATTAGTACACAACAAGAGCCAAGGCAATTTTAGAAGCAACCAACACAAAATGAAAGGGTCTAAGTGAAGGTGACTCCGGCGCGGCGCTCTCTGTGAACCCGCCTCGTGTCCGCCGCCGTGTTCCTTCCTCAGCCGGCGACTTTATAAGGCTGAGGAAATGGGGAGAGCGGAGCTTTAACAATCTGACTGCGAGGCACAATTAAGCGAAAACTTCTGAACCGAATGGAAAATTGCAATAAGGCAGCAAACACTTTATTTTCGGCATAACATTACAGCCTTGACTGATTAATAATTTATCGTCAAAACGCTTCTTGAAATTAAAGTCTTTTTTTTTCTCCCCCCACAGCATGAGGCTGTTAGCAGCCAGGGAGAGACTTGTTTTTGAAAGATGGATGAGAAGTTCCTGTATTTAATAACTCTGACACCTAGGGATTGCAATTAAGGGTTCACATAATAATCTCGCTTTATTAGGTGGCTCTGCAAGTAATGACTGGTGTTTTGCACTGAGGACTACAGTGCAAGGTAACAGACGACGGGACTGTGAGAAAGGTGGGGGGATCTGTAATAACACATTTTATCAATTAACCTAAGTGGAGGTGATCACCAGAGAAATGTTTTGTAATTGATTTATGAGACAGTTTTTGGTTTAGGGCAAAAGTTTGGTCAAACCCCATGTTTTTACCAGATTAATCACAGTTAGTATTCAAATACTCCACGGATCTATACTAATTCAAAAGGAAGAGTCCTCACTGACTTACTCACGCATCAGTAACTCTCCCACTTCCCGAGTACCTACAACATTGTGATTCCCTATTATGTTCTTGGAAAAACTAAGTATTCACCTTCTTAAATTTGATGGTTCGTTCGATTTCGCTATAAAATGCAAGACCCCTCCATTGTCACATTGGGGTCTTCCTGAGTACATGCATGGCTGATACTTGGCAACGTGAATACGTATCCTGTCCTTGGAAAAGCTTTGTGACACGGTGGCGCTGGAGGGAGTGGCGGAGCCGCAGCGCTGATCAGGGTTGATTAGCGCACCTGAAGTGGCTTTGCCTAATGACTGTGTGCCGCCTTATAAGCTGGACGATCACACGCCGCGGGGAGAGAGACCGACCTCGGAGCTGGTGGGATGGAGGACCCAGCACGGCTACCGCAGGAACTGTAAACGCTCAGGATTCTGTATGTAGTCGTGTTGGGTCGTTAAATAAACCCAATTTTGTGTGTTAAAGTCCTGTCTCCGCTTTTCATCCTTTCCACTCCGCGACAAGCGCATTCTCACTTTCCTATGTTCATTTGTTCGTTCATTATCACCATCAAATGCAACAACACGAATGAATTGGGGTCTTCGCAAGTACCAACAAAGCTTAACCTTTGGCTCCGTTATTCCTTATCTGATAAATTAATGTAAGAAAGCAACCGCATGATGGACACCGTCGTCACAACTCCCACTATATTCATTTCAGAATTTTAACAGCCACAAATTTCACTTTATAATAATACATTCTTTTGAAATATATAAACTCCAAAGCCATCACTCTTTCAAAAATAATTGCTTTTTAACTTTCACGTTTATTTGGATAATTATACAAACATAGACCTCAGAACACATCGTTAAAAACAACGACCCAAAAGACCTTTTTATTAAAACTACACGGCAAATGAGTGAAAAGTACGCTGCACTTGAAACCTTAAATAAGGATAAACAATGATGAATGCGACCTGTCTCAAAATGACGGAGAAAAGAGACCGCAACAAATAAAGAAACAACATTTAAGGTTCCTCGTGAGATGTTCGCCGATCAACCCGCCGCCTCCACTGACGTCCCTGTCACGCAGGAACCCGCAGAGCGTTTGGAGTTTGCGTTGCGTAAGAAACTGTTTACAACCCACTGCCAGTCCTTTTAACGGCTTCTCTCTGATAAATCTGGCATCTGGGTCGGAGGTGTAGCTACACGCGCGAGTCACAAAGGTGCTACGGAGGCTTGGGATGATAACGGAAGGAGGGAACACAGGGTGAGAACCCGGCTTCCAACCACGTTATTGATTTCCTTCATCTCGCCAGCGGATTCCGAACTAAGAACACAGACTATTTTGCTGCAGATATAATATTGTGACAGAGAGTCGACACTAATTCGTATTTTTCTCGAGCGCAGGCCCGCTCACAAACAGCCACGGGTCACAACACCGCAGTCATTTACATTCAGCCCTTGTCCGCCTGTCCTCCTCCACCATGCGAGAGTGCCCGAGTCGTTCTCAGAATGCTGTCAGTTTGGGTGGAGGAGAGGCAGAAAAGCGAACCCCATATTGTGCTGGCCAGAATCTTTACAGAGCTTTCATGATTCATGCTCTTTGCAGTCTCCCTCAGTCGTGTGCTGTGACTACACAGGAGCCAGCAGCTGATGGATGAGGGGGAAAAGCTACAGAGAAGGTAGCGAGAAGGGAACGAGAGTGCAAGAGAGAGAGATGGAGGAGTGCATAAACACCAGACTCAGCTCTGTGACAAATACAAAGACTGACAGGTTCTTGGAAAGTCGATGCGGTACTACGTGTTGGTGTTAGTACAGTCACAAAGACAAACTACAGTTAAAGTTCAACACCATAAAATTAATTATAACGCAAGTTTTGGTGGAGCAGTGAGAATGTCCCAGGTTCAATTCCAGATAGGGTAAACATCCATATGCACCTTTCTGTGGCACCAAGGCATTCTTTCTTTCATGTAAAAAAAAGGGCTGTCCCCAAACTGCCACTGGCCGGCCCTCACTTTGCAACGTGTGGTTTGCCGCTTGTGATTTTGTTTAGAGAATGCGGCAAGACTTAGTGTGTGCTGCTGTTGGCAAGCAACATAGTGACAGTACCCATGTTCTGCTCTATCCCCTGTACCGTACCTGTTAGCACTTCCACCTCACAGCGAGAATGTCCTGAGTTCGATTCTCGTGGGGTAAACAGAGGCTCTTTCTGTATGGACAGATGATGAGGGTTGATGCCAATCAACCCTCAAACCGACACCCGCCAGCAGTCACTTAGCTCTTTTGTTTAGAGGGTTACGAAACCTACTGCACTCTCAAGTTTAGGTTCATTCATCTATATAGAGCTTTTCACAACCGTACATTGTCTTAATGCTCTATTAGTGTTCCAAGCTTGAACCCCCAAAGACCAAGTGGTACTCATGTGTGGGTCTACCTCGCGCACCAAAGTACAGTGCAAGAAATAAAGGATGCAGAACAGGAACACTGAACATTCAGTGTGCACTGAACATTTCGATATTTATTTAAATGATTATTAAAAGAGGCAGCACAGTGGCTTACTGGTTAGCCCGTTTGTCAGCTTGGAACCAGATTCAAATCCCAATCTGAATGGAATTTACATGTTCTCCCCATGACCGTGTGGGTTTTCTCCGGGTTCCCTGGTTTCCTCACAATATATGAAATGAAAATGAATGAATGAAAGAATAAATTATTAATAAAAAGTCTGTGATGCAATAAAGATAAAACCGAACTTAAGTGTCATACTGATGCATTTACATTTGGTCATTTTAGCAGATGCCTTTATCCAAAGCAACTTACAAGTATCCCAACTTGATTATAAGGGTCAGAACCCAGGGTTGCCACAGCAGCCCTGGAGCAATGAGGTTTAAGGGTCTTGTTCAAGAACCCACATTGGTAACTTCAGTGGACCCGAGATTTAAACTCACAACCTTCAGGTTGATAGCCAAACACCCTAACCACTGAGCTACCACTGCCTTAGTAGACACAGTAATGAAATCATGGTACAGTGGACCCACCCACATCACCATGCTCTCAGTCATAACCAGTAAGATTCTCCCAAACCTCCTTTTTGTTTCGTTCTTTTAAATCCAACACAACTCTGATCAGTGGTCCCCGACGAGCCCACTTGGCAGGCTCTATGCAAATAACCTGAACTCTTCCGTCTGAAATGAGCCACCAATTTGCATCTTTATAGAAGGTGGAATCATCATTAACAAATATTCATCACCCTCGCAACATCCACGTGCCTTTAAAAGTTACAAATGGAATAGTTAATAGATTTTCACTCTCAGGCAACGCAGTGGAACGATGCATATTAATGACTGCATTAATGAGCCGTCATACCGCGCTTTAAAAAAAAAAAAAAAAGAAGCATGCACCTAATTTGAAAATGAAATCGTTACATGTGTCTTGGATAAAGCCTCCCGTGGAGCTGCTTTTCTCTTATTGTGGGATGTTTTTCCAACATGAAAGCAGACTTTGCTGGTCCAATACAAAAGGTCTTCACAGGATTTCGACAAATCTGTGTAAGTGCATTGCTTTGGAGAACACACGCTCCCTCCGTTTTCTTCCCTCCACCCCGCCTCCCCCCCACACCTTCGTTTTGTTTTCGGGTTGAGGAAAAAAACACTGAAGCAGACGCATGACACATGCAAATGACTGTACGGAAGGCTGAGTGAAAGCAGAGTGATCTGCACCGTGACCTAAATTCCCTTCTGTGGCTGCAGTGCGAGGAAAAGCCATGTGATTATATATAGTGCATATCATTGTTTAGAAAATACGCCCCAGAACGTCAAAAAGAAGCTGGATCCCATGCTACTTAAATGACTCACTGATGTCCTCTGTGTCATTTTAGATTTATAAAGCTTTATAATTAAACTTAACATCAGCAAAAAGAAGTTAAGACCAAAGAGCAAGACCTATGGGGTAGTTTACCCAGCATGCAACAGGAAATGGACGAACAAATCAGAGTAATACTTAATCAAAAAAAAAAAAAGAATGAATGAAGGAAAGAGAACCGGAAGAAAAAAAAAAGGGAAAAAGTGAAGAAAAGATGGAAGAACGAATAAAAGAAAGAAATGAATGAGAAAAAAAGAAAGGAAATAAAAGAGATAAAGAGAAGAGACAAAAAAAATGGGGAGCAAAAAAAAGAAAGAAGAAATAAAAAAAAAGGTCAGGAAAAGCAAAAAAGAAATAGTGCAACGAAATTAATTTCAGAATAATGGAAAGAAATATGATAGAGAAAAAAAAAACAAAAGAAAGAAATAAAGGAAAGAAGCATAGAACATATGAAAGAACAATATAAAGAAAAATAGAAAGTAAGAAAAAATGATGAGGGAAGGTAAGAAATAAAAATGGAAACAAAAATAAAGAAAATAAAATTTAAATAAATGTAAAAAAAAAAAACAAAAAAAAAAAAGATGAAACATAAGAAAGGAAAGTAGAGATGAGGGAAGAAAAACAGATTAAAAAAAAAACAAGATAATCCACTTGTCCTGTTTGACCTCTTAATTAGAATTTTCGTTGCTTAATAAGAACAATATTTACGTTTTCCACCTCTTGTTAGTTTGTATTTGCCGAGATATTGTTTTTTTTTATGACAAATGATATATAAAGATTATATATTGTATATATGTATATATAATATATTGTATATATTGTATATATAATAATAATATTAATATGTATAATAATAATAATAATAATATGTAGAATAATATGTATATGTATATATAATTTATGATGTGGCAGCAACAATGTTTCAATCTGAAATAAACCGTTCAGTAAAATGAAATAAACTTTGCTCCATTATAACGCCATGTTAAACTGCAAATGGAACATTACATGGAATTGAGAGGGGTTTAGACAAGAGAACATTATAAACATCAGACAAGCAGATTGAGAACCTGAACCACCTATTTTAAAGTATGCATTAAGCTGATTAAGGTTCTGAACCCAGAGTCAGACTTTGGCCAAAAAGTCAGAAGTGTAAAAACATGGTGATTCATTTATAGATCTGAAACCCTCACAGCATTACAAACAATAAATTATAGCTGAATTGAACTTGTCTTTTGTCTTGATTCAGCTGTGTCAAGTTTCAAATCTGTACATCTTTAGTATTCAAAGCAAGAGGAACAAGTAACTTTTTTTTTTAAATCAGCATCACCTCCTGTTTAGTATTCAATATTGTTTTGCCCCAATATTCAGCCTGCCCATGTTCACACCCAAAAGGGAACATTGCTGAAGGCACATTGCTCACAGTTGGGCCGTGCAATACGACTAGATGCCATTTTAACTCCTAAACATTAGATGTTGGTCCAGAGGCCCCTCAGGCAGAAGAGATTCACATCAACCCTTTGGCAGTGTTGACGTTGGGGCGATAGCATCACAGAGGTTGCTCTGATCAGAGGAGTGTGTGTCGGAACATCTCCAGTCAGGAGACCAAACCAGAGAATGATCTTAAGAACTCAGACAGAGATTTGTTTCCCAAAAGGTAAGAGAACTGGGTGGTTTAATAAGTAAAAAAAATGGGTGAAAATGGTAAATAGACTCGTAGACTGATGACAGAAAGAACAACATTACAAAACACATTGACACTGTGTTATTTAACCATGAGGTAGAAACTATAGTTTAACTAATATCAAAAAGATGAAAGGAAAAGAGAAAGTAGAAAGGAAGAAGGAAGGGGAGTGGGAAGGAAGGATGAGAGGAAAGTAGGAAGACAAGCAAGAGGGAAAAATTAAGAATGGACAAAGATGTGAGGGGAGGAGAATGGAAGGACAGGAGGAGATAAGAAGACAGAATAAATGTAGAGAAGGAGTAGGATGGTAGGGAGGCTGGAAGAGAGAAGGGAGGAAAGATGAAATGGAAGGAAGAAAGAGAGAAGAAAGAAAGAAGAAAGAAAAGAAGATAAGGAGGAAAGAAGGAAGGGAGGAAGAGAGGAGAGTAGGGGGTGGGGAGGAAGGAAAAAATGGAGGGAGACAGGAAGAAGGAAGGAAGAAGGAAGGGAGGGATGGAGGGAGAAAGAACAGTGATACACAGATACAGAAACAAAGTGAATAATGAAGTCTGATCTATAAACTTGGTCGGTTATGTCTTTAATCTTTTACACCTTTAAAATCTAAACATCCCATTGTATTAAAATTACTGCTATACACCAGCACCATCTCCACTACCCCCCCCCCCCCCCCCCCCCCCCCCCCCAA
>JAOUQT010000018.1:8166749-8184156 GCA_025769995.1 Xyliphius kryptos
CAACCCACACAAGTTGCTCAGGTAGTGCAGCTTATTCAGGATGGCACATCAATGTGAGCTGTGGCAAGAAGGTTTGCCATGTCAGTCAGCACAGTGTCCAGAGCATGGAGCAGATACCCGGAGACACGGAAGAGAGATAATGTAGAAGAGAACATCCCCCACTTTATCAGGAGCATGCCCAGGCATTGTAGGGAGGCCACACAGGCACATGGAGGCCACACACACTATTGAGGCCTCATTTGAACTTATTTTGAGGAATTTCCACTGAAGTTGGATCAGCCTGTCATTTGATTTACCCCTTTGATTTTGAGTATTATTCCAAATTCAGACCTTCATGGGATAATTTTGATTTTAATTTTGATCATATTTATGTTATTTTGTTCTCAAAGAATTCCACTATTTACTAAATAAAGATTTTCAATTGACATTTTATTCATTGAGGTCTAGGATGTGTTCTTTTAGTGTTCTTTTGGGCGGCTAGAAATAGCATAATAAATACTTTGCTGCAGAATAAACGATCAGCCCTTCAACAATCAATGCAGCTGAAGCGGGGCTGTTATCAGTCAACTGGGCAAGTTAGTTTATAAAAGGTTACACCAATGGAGGGTGGAGAGCTTCAAAAGTAGGCAGATTTTAAATGCTTACAGATCAGTAGATGGCGCTTCAACAAACCAAAAGTCTCAGACATGAAAAATATTTTTGAAAATCCCAAAAATATTTATTATAATTAGCTTTAGTAGTTAAGCACTAAGGGGTTAATAAAAGACTTATCCTGATTGTGTCACCATTACATTACCACCTCAAATTTACTAAAGTACCCAATTGGCCCTTGAGAATGACCCTTAACCCTGTGGGTGCTGTATCATGGCTGACCGTGTACTCTGATCCCAACCATAGATAATTGGAAGATGCTTCAGATGAAAGCCTTACATTACGAGGTCAGCTAGCTGACACATATCCAAAGCATCCCAACTTGGTTGGGGTCAGATTACAGGGTCAGCCCGACAAACAAACGAACCCTGGAGCAATGAGGGTTAAGAGCCTTGCTTAAGTGCCCACATTGAAAACTTTAGTGGGCCTGGGATTTGAACCCACAACCTTCAGTTTGTGCATGTACTTAACCCCGTAATAAACAGACAATATGTCGGAGGTGTTCCTCCACCCAGGTTGGGATAGGTTTCAGCACCCACTGCCAGCCTGCCGAATTGAAGAACATACTTGCATTTTTTTTCTTAGTCAGCTGACTCAAATTTCCATGTATACGTTTAAAGGGGTTGGTTTAATATTGCATCCCAGTGTTTATCAGCATGTGTAACCATAGTAACCATCAGACGTTACTGTAGAGCCACAGTGTGTTAGAGCCCCAAGAGTTCCTCCGTGAAGGACACTTAAAAAAAAAAATTAAAAGAGGGGAGGGAAAAAAAACCCACTTGTGCTTGTTCCTATTCATAAGAGCCTGATGTACTAAATCTTTTCATCCTCGGATGTTCAATCAATGTTACCACGGGTTACTCTGACAGTAAGATATGCCAACACGCTTCACAAAAATGGTTTCTTTCTTTTCTCCCTTGTCTGCTCCAATGAAGCCAGATTAATCTATTTGCATGCATTGATATGAAATTTGTTCCTGGGATTCCATTGAATTGCAGTGGAGGGAGAAATGGTTGGGTTGGGGGGGGGGGGGCATCGGTGGCACTGAAATTCTTCTGCTTTCAGATTAATCATTTCGGCGAGAGAAACGGAGTGGCCTTCCATCGCCGAGGCATGGCCAGGAATCAAGGTTCCCACTCACATGCCGCAGCGATAATAAATGAAGCGCATGGGCACAATGCTTCTCTTAGCCTGCAAATGAATATCTCGCCAAATTGGAACACAATTTTATCTAAAGAACATCGATAACAATAAACAGGGTGATTCTGCTACGTATGGGAGTTCTGCTCGCATTAGACGACGCAACACAAACAATTTCAAATCCATGATATTAAACTGAAATGACAGGACAAAACCAGATGTCGTGCGTTTTCATGGAACGGATGATTGTGCAATTGCCTCCTGCTGATACATCCAAGAGAACGGAACGATTTATTTCACATTATGTTCTTTATCTAGTAAATTTATTATAAGCATCTCATGATGTAGCATTACATCAGACGCCGGTTTGTTGTCTTCACTGCTGATCTGAAATAAATTGTACCATTTGTGGAACATGTTCACCAGCCAGTTTATTAGATAATCCCATGTCCCCCAAATGTGGGAGCAGGGCCCTTAACCCTCATTGCCTCACCGTGGATGACCAAGTGTTCGGAAATCAAAATTCAAGTTGGGATAAAGTGTACCATTACAACTAAAATCGTCAATAAAGTACTTGGTCTCTAAAACAAAAACCCTACCATAGATGGAACACGATCCCTGGAACAAAAAACATATCTTAGATTGAACTAGGGCTGGCACGAACAACTACTTTTCTATGGATTCAACTTTCAACGGTTTTATGGATTAGTCGACTAGTTTAAACAATTAATTTGCATCCAAAGAAAGTACTGAAAATCTTATGCAAGTTTAATTTATTTTGACAACAAACTGAAACACTACTCTCCAGCAGAGTAACCAAAAAAATGAAGGTTTAATCAAACAGATTTCAATCAAACAAAATTTCTATGAAACCCTTTATCAAACTCAGGTTTTCCATTTAAACAAAGTGCATAGTTTTAATTTATTAAAACTATATTTGTTGAGTATATGACCTTCCATACACAATGAATTGTGCTTAAAATAATAGCAAAAATAAAACAGGCAACTGTCTCATCATGTCCAACATGCACCAAGGACACAGAATAAGGTAGAAGATAGCATATTTTTATGATAAACAAATAGAAACTGTGGCTTTAAAGAGCGCCTGTATGCTACCGTTAGAGGTGTTCATGCATCGTGCTGGTGCTGCCATGATAAAGATTTGTAGAGTGTACAAATAACCTTTTTCCTCAACCAATTTAAACTCCATATTTTGGATGCTTTTTACTCATCGTCATTTGACTCCGCTGAAGCCCCAATTTTTTAAGAGTGTCGCTGACTAATGTCTGGAGAAAAAGCATTTCTTTAAATGGACGCATTTTAGGAATCAAAGTTAAATGTTAAAAATGATCGACTATGTTGACCAATCGCGGCAGCCCTAAACCTCTACAACTAAAAAACATACTTAACATGGACTGGGACCCCTAGAACAAAAAATATAGTCACGATAGAACGATAGTCTCAGATAGAACGTGACCCTTAGGGAAAAAAAAACCCTAGCTTGTGTGGAATATGACCCCTAGAATAAATGCCATACTTTCTTAGGTTTGCCCTTCCTCTCCTCATCTTCCTCTTTAATGCCTCTATCCTAATATAAACCTCACCTTTCTAACTCTCACCAATACATCCCTCCAATAAACTCGTTCAAAGTATCCCTGCCTTTTGGCCGGAGCCACCGTCTCATCGCAGCCTCACCACTGTCGTGTAAACTTTTCTTTTTAACAAGCATCCTGTTTAAAAGCAATACAAAACAATACTTTCTCCATATTTACATTAGCATTTCCCTTTTGGTGCAGCGCATTTAAATCCAGGCACCGCTGCACAGGGTCTGTATTTTCTTTTGGACATTTTAATATGATTTGAAAAATATATTCATTCCCCTAAAAGCCAGTCAATTGTTATAGTGCGTCCAAATACAAACAATAAATAAATAAATAGGATGAATAAACACGGGCAGAATCCATAGATAGCGGGGCAAGTGAATTAAAGTGCTGCCCCTTAACAATGTTATTTAAATTAAATTAGACTCGGCAAAATTTAATCAATAGGTCTTAGCTTGTTTACTCAATTCACAATGACAAATAGCTGGTCTCAAACAGCACGGTGGAAATCTCGCACCATATGGCCCAAATATTCAGCTACAATGGAAAAAAAATAATAAAATCAACCAGCACCTACTTTATTGGCAAAAAAAAAAAAATCCACATGAGGACACAGTCCATGAGAAGGGGGTTAAAAAAAAAAAAACCTCATTCTCATAAACAACGATCTGTTTCAGTCGACTTTCAGATGCAGCTGGATATTTTAACATTTATTTCCAAACTAAATGAACGATCAAGTCAGCCGTTGACATGCATGATAAATAGTTGAGGATATAACCTGGGGGGTTGGGGATAATAATCATCCAATGCAGATTTTTCGTCATCAGAAACATTTTTTGTCAAAGCGTGATCTGAAGATTATCAAACAGAGTGTGATGAAGGTGAGAGAGTCTGATTATTCAAGCCTGCCAATGTCGAATGTCAGTGTTCACTCATTACGCTCCGCCGCCAGCAATATTACTCTGTATTCATTTCTCAGCAGATCATGATGAAGTCGTTAATAAAAGAAGCTGGACAATTAAAGAGGAGTACCAGGGCTGCAATTTGACGAGATTTACATGATCAACACTTGATCACTACATTTTTTTCCCCTTCTTACATATTTAATCGGTTCCATTGCAGCAGGCCTGCAATTACAGACTGGGACATAGGTTTTTCTGCATACTTTGTTAGTTCTCTTGGTAAATAAGGGCATCAATTAATCCAACCACATGAGGCATATAATAGTTAGTTGCAATTTTACCTTACATAGAATCTGACCGCCAAAACAAAAAAATATATATATACCTCAGACTGAACGTGACGCCTACAATTAAACCATACTTTAGATGGAACATCGACTCTACTACTAAAAACATACCTTAGATTGAATGTGACCCCTATAACTAAACCATACTTTGGATAAAACGTGACCCCTACTACTGAAAACATATTTCATCAAATGGATCATGACTTTTACAACAAAAAATACTTCAGATAAAACATGAATTTTACAACTTGTCCTATATTTTTTTATCAGTGCCAACCAGATGTAGCGCTCAGTCCAGCAGCAACAATGAATTTATTTATTTATTTATTTTTTTAATTCTGCATCTGAGCGTAACACACAGTGTTTTGTGGCGGTTTTGACTATTAGAAAACAATGTAAATAAAACCTGAAAGCCTGTGGAACAGCAGCAGAGCCACACACTGTACCTGAGTTCAGGACAGGAATTAGCAAACTACAGAGAAATTAATTTGCACTTCTCAGCGAAATCAGCATTCAGCCTTGCCTGCGTTTGCAAATGGCACGAGCCAACTATTCGCTGACGCAAGCGACAAGCGCTCTCCTATTAGCAGGTCCTTGAAAGTCTTGTTTATCTTGACTTGTAGCTTATTGTTGTACACGAGTCGTTCATTAAAGCCGCCGTCTTAAGGCCATCTTAATCCAGCCCGTCTCTCGGATTTTCCAGGCGGTGGGGAGAGCGAGAGCGAGAGCCTTATTCATGCGAACGAGGTCCTGCTTAAGTGCAGCTACTCACGAGCGCAGTCATTACCCTGGCTGGACCGAGGTGAGGACACCTCTAATGAGCAGCTCCACGAGAAACGTCTCCTGGAGAGGCGCCACTCCAAAACAAGATCCTTTCATTTGAGGTCGGCCTCACTGCTCAGCTTTTTTACTCTGGTTACCGGCTCGAGTGAAGACGTTTTAAAAAATAATTTAAGAAATAGAAAAATAAAAGTGAAAACGAGCTCTCGTTTTGACAGGCCTGCGAGAGGACACTCGTTTGACGGCTCGCTGAATGAAACTGAAACTTGATTGACTTAGGCTACAACAGTCAGATGTTCATCACTATCTTGGCGGTGAATTGTCAACACAGGTGTGTGTCCAACGCCACTGAAAGCTACAAAGAACTGTACGCTATTACTAATCACTGCATTTGTACAAAGAATGTATATAACATAAGAGAACCTTATGGACCAGCCCATTGATTCCTGGTAGCTGCACTGCTGAAATAGCAAACTGCCAAAGTCAGAGCGCCACCTGGTTCTTGAATGAAATGGCAAGTGACACAAGTGATTGGTTTATTGCACAGTATGCCCAAAGTACGACCACAAATAATTACATATTGACATGCTCTAAAATAAGATGCATGGTGTGCGGTTGATGGCTAACTAAAAGTAAAACACAATTTTTGTGTTGGATTTATTCTCTTGTGTTTTTCAGGTAAACAATATATCCTAATCTGCAAAACTTGTATTTTTCTCCTTATAGTGTAATTACATGAAAAAACAGAGGACATCAGAGGCATCTTGCAAGCAGCGTAGTTTTTTTTCACTCGCTGTCGGCATGCTTTCAAACGCCATGCTGACGGGCGCAGGTCTCCAGCTGTTATCAGATCCCTGTGGTCTGCCAAAGTTTGAACCCCTCTTAAGGTTTTTTTGTAGTAATGGGGCTGGGCGGCAGGGTCTTATATTCCCATTTGTGCATTGCTTGGACAAGGTAAGGATTTGTTTCGACAGAGTGCTTCTCCAGAGGCTGGGCTGGATGGAGTGATTCTGACATATTGGTGGAGAGCTGCAAACAAAGAGCCCAAGCCTCGCGGAGTCAAAAGAGCTCACGCCAAAAAGGAAGGTAAACGTTTGTCCAGACTAAGAGGGATACCACTTTATTGACGATGATGTCGTAATCCTGTCAGACAGCCAGCAATACACAGTTGTGTGTGGGACTGTGGACTTCGAAAACCGTAATACAGAAGTATGATTCAGGTGAAATCACAACATGGAATAAAGTACAGTAAACATACGCATCAGCTGGTGTTTTAAAAGCAGTGAGATATTATTAGAGGATTCTTTTTCTGGATGTAGTGAGATCGTTTGGCCCATCAACCCCAAAAACTCGGTCTGTTACTTAACCACTCTGTTTTATTTCCAACTAGCAGGATACCCGTGTTGTGCTATGGTAGAGAACCTGATAACATGTGAAAGTTAAAACGTAATTGTTTATGAATGAGTGATGGCTTTGGAGTTTATGTATCTCAAGTGAATGTATCATTATAGAGTGAGGTTTGTGGCAATTAAAAAATCTGAAATTAATATGTGAATGAATATAGTGTGAGTTAGACTACGGTGTCCACACAATTGCTTTATTCTGTGAATTTATCAGTTGATTTTCCATGGACACAATAACAAATAAAAGCCAAGTTTCAGCTTTAAATGTACTCAACCCCAAAAATACCCAATCCACCTGAGGTGTTGCCTAGGAAAGCAAGAACACGTTTTTCCAAGGACATGAAAGGTAATCACAGTGCCAGATTTCAAACCTGTGGGTACTCAGAAAGTGGGAGAATTAGTAATGAGTGAGGGCTTTGGCGTTTATAGGTATAATCAAATGCTTTTCTTGGTGCTACCACCAGATCCTCATCCTTAACACTGCAGAACTACAATTACTAGACAGAACCTGGACCTTTATTAGACTAATGACTTTCCATGAACTGATACAGCTCTCCTTATTTTGTAAATTGAAATGCTGCACTATTGCAGCTACTCATCCATTTAAGGTGGATGAGTCCTTCTCTGAGCCTCGGTCCTTTCAAGGTTTCTTTCCTAACTTGTTCTTCAGGCGGTCAGGCTTAATACACAGTAAAGTTGCCTTTAGATGATGTACTATTATTGAAAGCTCTATATAGAAAAAAAAAATTAAAAAAGTCTACCATTCTGTACAGAAAGTCACCATTTCATTCTATTTAAACTATGTAATTAGCATTAAGAATAAACAGGGGTGTGGGTCCACCCCGCTGCACCTTACCCACCTGTCACTATGTACAGTCTGTTAATTAGACCACAGAAGGTTCGGTGACCTTTTTATTATATGGTTAATTGGTGCATTACCTGCCTGACACAACAGAACATGTCTATTAAAAGTGTGTATCTCGTCCTAATACCTTCATATTTCAATATAAGCCAACAATTTAAGATGGTTTCGGATGAGGGTAGTTGAAAACATTTTGAATTTTTCAAATAAAATAATTACAAGCACAGCATATGAATTGGTTGGTCAAATGTGAAATTAAATAGTCGCTTAGAATCTGAGCGACTTCAGCTGATTGGCCCTTAAAACGTGACCCTATATATTTTTGTGATAAGTGATAAAGACGCTGACTAAGTTCCTGTTGGGTGGGAAAAACATGTAAGAGTGAAGTTATTAACTAGAAATTAGTGACAATAGGACACACACTATAAGGAAGTGTTGGGATGCACCACTAATGCGAAGACATCACAATGACATATATATTGTGGACTGTACACTTCCATCTGTTAAAGTTCAACTGGGAATATTTGTCTATCAGACGAAAACTATACTAAACATTTACATGTTTTTATCATAGACAATTAAAAAGTAAACAATATTGTCCCCATGACAATACACGAGACAAGTGACAGAGGGTCAAAATGGCAAGCGGTGGGAAGCAAGTGGGACATCTGTCCACCCTGGAACTGGTGTTAATTTCAAGCCAAGTTTGCATCGAATTGCCTCTGTCTATATTTAGTGGTTGATATGAGGAGTGGAGCGGGAGGGATGGAGCGGCTCCGACTCCACACAGAGATTTATTTACAATGATCAGCCTTGTCTACTTGACTGAAGCCTGAGGAAAGAAACAATTAGGGAAATTAAGAAAACCATTCCTGACAGGTTTTAAATTAAAATGGAACAAGGCTGCGGGATCATCAGCTGCTCCCTGTCTCGCTCCCGCTCTCTGCCAATCTGTCTCTCTCTCTTATCTCACGCCTCCTCGGGCCGCGGCTCCTCTTATTCTCTGCCCCGGTGGCTGTTCTGAGTGGCGAGGCCTGGCCACTTCACAGTTTTCCACATGGCAACGAATGGGCATTAGCATAACGTCGGGTCCGGGCTCGGCAGAAATCGCCCTCTTCTTTTCTCTCCTCCGCCCCTTTTGCTCGCTCTCTCACTTTCCTCTCGTCTCTCTGATGAGCGCGTCTGTGCCATGGCAACCTTACTTCAAACAGGCAGATTTCAGCCCCGCCGCTGACTGGATGCTACGCGGATGGGATAAATAAATCACCCAACCGCTGCCTCCCACCCGGAGAGAGGCAACAGTCGATAAGCATATGGCAGGTAATAATGTTCCCCGTGTGTGCGTGCGCATTATGGAGGTGCATATCTTTGAGCAACCTGGAGAGCGGCTTGCCGGATAATTAGTTAAGGATGTACGAGACAGAGGAAATTATAAAACCTAATCCATGTCTCGCTGCAGTTAAAGGCTAAAAACAAACATGTTATTTCACTGACAAAAACCAGTCGACACGCCGAATGATTTATTATACAATTAGCTCAGCCGCTGCAGGAACCAAAAAACGGGCTGGCATGGAGGCGCTCACGTGCGGCTCCATGACAACCAGTCATCAGCCATCGAAATATTCGGATCAAAAGGTTATAGGGATTAGAAAACAGGTCGCCACATTGTCCAAAGATTCCAAAGAACGGCGTTCATATCAACGATTCGAAGAAGCTTGTGAGGACAATGCTACAGTGAGTGCGTGATGTCATCAAAGATAAATGCGGTTCAAAAAATATTAGTGTAAATATAATGTGTGTGTGTGTGTGTGTGTGTGCCTATATACATGCATACACACACAGACATATATGAATAGAAACTCTTCTTAAAGACTTAACTGGGATCTTGAAACAGTGAAGAGGCTGAACTGTGTGAGCACAGGCTGCTCGTCTGAGTCACTCAGCAGTGATTGTATTGTGAAGTTCAGTGAAAGAGGAAGTGAGGTGTGGGAGGATGTTCCGAGTGTCAGAAAGAAAGATCAGGGCAATAACCCTCATTCAGTATCTGCTCTCTCTGTGGCGGTGCTTAGTGGCTGATGGTTAGATTGTTAAACTTTAGAGGAAGATCAGCAGCTTATGGGAGAAAAGCTCATCTCCAACACGGCTGTGGTACGGATAAGGCTGCACTGATTCAACCCAGCATGCATCGGGAGACGTCATAATCAGAACTGTGACTGGATCTGGTCTGATTCCGAATAGGTTTCAGAACATAAAACTATATTCAATAAAATCACCCGATTTCTGTATCAAGTATAAGAATGATCCTCAGTGTCGGTTAATCATTTTGAAAGGAGCCAAAAGTCCTCTGTGTTCAACAGAACAAGCAAAAGTATCAGTGACCTTTATGTTAATAAAGTTTTCAAAAAAAATAGGCGTGGCCTGTGTCCGTCAGTCCTTCAAAAAGGAGGTGTGTGTTCAATAGCGCAACCGGTATGACTGTCAATCACAGTAAAAGAGGGCATGATCTCTACATCTGTCAATCAATAAAAACTAGGTGTGGCCTATGTGTCTGTCAGTCATCAAGAAAGAGGGTGTGGCATCTGTGTCCGTCATTCCTTCTACAAATAGACGCGACCTCTGTCGTAATACTTGAAGGATGTGTGGCCTGTGTCTGTCAATCATTTTAAACGTGGACGTGGCCTCCATACCTGTCAATTTTGTTTACCTGTCAAACCGGTTTCCCGAACATTAAAAAAATGGGTGTGGCCTTTTTGGTTGTTTTTCATTAATTATTATTAAAGTAGGCCTGGTCTTCATGTCAGTCAATCATTTAAAGAGTAGGCATGGCATTTGTGTCTATCATTTATTAAAAAAGTAGGAGCGGCCCAGTTATGATCATTTGAAAAGTAAGCATGTCTTCCCATCTGTCCACAAGTAGGGGTGGCCCTTATGTCTGTCAAGCCTAAAAAAAATCAGGCATGGCCATCGTGTCTGTTATTACTTATAAAGGAGACAAATTATCCATTATGCTCTTCCGTCAGTGTTTCTGTGTAAGAAGTGACCCTGCAGGACTGTGGATGTTCACGATCGTAATGATGCTGCCTGCTCATGCTCCGTTCACCGCTGACTGACACAGCTGCCTCTCACACATCGGATTGTTGACCACGTATCGCGTTGCGCATAAGAGCAGCTGCACACGCCCCCAACCATTTTCCCTTTACAGCTACCCTAATGATAATGCCATATCTCCCCATGGGGCAGTTCCTTCTACTGTTATTATAGTTGTTTTGCTTTCACTTTGTCCCGGGTGATAATCATCATCATAGCACCTCCATAATAAGAAGGTACGGACTCGGTCACCTAAAATACACACAAACGACTGTTCACATAAATACAGAGACACAAACACACAAAAAAACAACATTCGCAAGCTCTAGACTTCACCATAACACAAAACAGTTCATTTATTATATACATAGTAGATCCCAGGAGGGCAAAAGTTCATTGTAGCGGAAGGGGGTGATAATTAAAATGATGGGTGCTCTTTAAATGACAAATCAGATGCACAAGCCTTTTAAGAGGGCTAATGTGTGAACTAGGTCTGACAACCCGATTTTTATTTATTTATTTCCCATTACGGTTCATTATAGTTCAAACAACCTCACGGGCCAGATGTGTTATGCCCCAGCAATTGCGGGCCAATGATATAGACCATCCAAACATTACAATCTTACGATGAAACTAAATCAATTGGTTGTTGCACGATTTTATTACAACGGCTTTACTATGGAGACCTTTGGTGGTCAATAAAATAATAGCGCTTCTGTCCGACAGCACGGTGGTTCTTACATAATTAATGGAGATGTTGAGAACACAACCTCTACAGAGTGGTTCATATCCAACCACCACGTGAGTTCCGATATACAGTCTGAAATCCATAAAGACTTTAGAATAGTTGTTTTTTTCTTCTCTCCCCAACATTCCAGCTACACTGCCCACCCCCTTATAAATTCTGTGCAAAGTCCCACTGTGGTTAATTACAGGAATTATGATCGATACACTTATTTTTATAATGCTCACGCTATACAGTCCGCGTGCCCATCACCGAGGTAAGAACAAATCCATTGCAATGGCGGTTACATATATAGCACGCAGATGTTTCCAAGGTTTCAAAATCACAGTGACTCCTGAATTTGGCTCCTCACGACATTCCGAGTGTCACATCAGCTCACTCCCTTTGTGCTGATTGGGATCTAACTCCGCGTCATTATCATTCGCAGACAATGGCGGTTCATCACGTTGTTAATGCTCCCATCAACGCTTGATTGATCTGCTGTGCCCCGGCACTCGAAACCCGTAATGCGACGGTACGTGCCGCTTATCGTCGGGCATCCAGGCTGGGAGATTATTCAACGTTCTCATTCCGAGCTCGACTGATTGACTGCGGACCACTAAGGCGTCAAAGGCGCTGCCACCCACCATCTACCCCCCACTTCCCATCAGGGGTTTGAAATTGTATGGTTTTGTATTTTCTATGTGAACAGTCCGCAGCCGACAACTGCACACCACAAAGCTAGATAAAGGGCATGTCAGTGTGTGTTTAAATTTTCATACCAACCAGTTATTACACACATTAATAACAAAACACCTGCACGCATCACTGTCCTCTTTGCCCCCTTTAGGTAACAGAAAATATACAAAGTCAGCATGGTCCACTTTCCTTACAGCACTTACAGATATAGATTTTTTATTTGCCATAAACAGATGAAACTGCACCATGAGCATTATTCAGATGGTGTGACACACGAAGAGGTGAAGTAACACATTCCATAAGTCTGTTGGACTCACACTCATAATATCTATAAATATCTGATTATCTTCTGCTTAATCCTATATTAGGGTTTGGGGGGAGCGTCCCCATGTCCATTTTGGGAGAAGTTTATGGGTGCCAAGCCATCACTGGGTACACAGGGACACATACACACACTATATAGGAGCAATTTAGAGCATCTTGAAACCATGTTTTTGGACTGTAGGAGGAAGCCCATGTAGACATGGAAAAAACATGGAAACTCCACCCAGATTGGGATTTGAACCTGGATTCCCAGCATTCAAGAGGTGGATGTCTTAATATTTTAATCTGGTTATAAATACTAATATGGTTAATAATTGGTTTTAAATAGTGAATTCTAAAATGAATGAAACCAAAACACAGGCCCAGTTACCCGTGAAAGACTGTTGGCGCCATACCAGTGAGTTTAGGCCTTTCTCCTCTATACCTGTAAAGGTCAAAGCCCTCACTGTCTCATCACTAATTTTCCCACTTCCTGATTGCCTACAAGGTTGAAATTTGGCACTGTGACTACCCATCATGTCCTGGGGTTTATATATTTTAAATAATCATATTATTATTGCGTGAGGTTTGTTCATTCATTTATTAACTTCTGCTCATTCCTCTACAAGGGTCGCGAGAATTTACGTGAATTCAGGGTTTCTGAGTTTCAGTGATGCACGTCTGCTTTTTTCACACACAACAGCTTACTAGAATCATGCATCAACATCAACAAGTGTGTGAGGTTGCTATGGTAACGTCAGGTGGTGCTATGCTCCAGATAACTTTACTTTACACACATCTCTGGACCCTGGGTGGTTTTGTAAAATGTGAAGGAGTTTCCTGTAGTGGTTCTCTGTTGTACAAAACATAAAAAGGATAGGATAATATAAAAAGGAAATAATAAAACCCATTTAACTGATTAAAGGTAAAAATGGCATAATGACGGTGTAACTGTTGGTTGCAGGCGGTCGTGCGCATGCCACGGAAAAGTAATTCAAGGCCGTGTCAAGGACTAATTTCTTGTTTTCAAAAAACATCATACAAGAAATGCCTTATTTTCCAGCCGGGTTTGACAGACGTCAAGAAATATTTCATCATTCAGTCAGGTAATCTCCACCGGAGCGGTGAGTGGCAGGTGCACGCTGAAGGACTGCGTGGGTGCCACGCACTGATCAGCGAGACAGGCGGAGATTTATACAAAAACTAAATATGGCAAATTTATTCACGGCGACATTTAATTCATTAATTTAACTCTTGTTTAAAAAAAAAAATAAATAAATAAATAAATGGAAGTTTGGGTATTAGACCAAAGGGATTTATTAACAGGGTTTCAAATTAAAAGTCCCTGGTGATTGTCTGAGGATTTGCAGGTTCTGACAGGTAACATATGTGAAATAAAGTAAATAAAGTGAAGAAATAAATCCTGACCTGGGTGGAGTTTCCAAGTTCTCCCCGTGTCAAAGTCGAGTTTTCTCTCACAGTCCAAAAACATGAAACATGAAAGCTCTAAATTGCTTATATATAGTGTGTGTGGGGGGATGCATCATGCTTCTACCCAACGCCCTAAACGTTCTCCTCTGGATGGAAATGGGAACACCCAGAAAACCATAGTAGAGGATTAAGCGGAGGACAATAGGATAATTAATAATAATTGTAACAACAACAAGCAGCGACTCCAAGGTTCAAGCTGCCTATAAACATTCTGAACAACAAAAAAGCTGGACAGTAGTGTAAATGTTTGAGTATATCATTTATGAGTTTTTTTTAATAAATAGTGAATGATTCAGAATTATGTCATATGCATTATTTGCCTATAGCAGCCTGACTGAATGGAAACTTTTTTGGTGCGTGTGTGTGTGTGTGTGTGTGTGTGTGTGTGTGTGTGTGTGTGGGGGGTACAGTTTGACCTTTGTATGTCAGCAAAAATTGAAGTTAGCAAATATTGGCATAGCTTATGGGTCCAAATTGCAAAGTTGTTTGTTTGGAGTGTGGGAGACTATAAAAAAATAAGTGTAGCCTTAAAAAAAAAATTGAGTAAAAGTAAAAAGCCTAAACGCATTTTGCCACACTATAGCGCCAATTATTGGCCAAACAGTGTGGGTTTTTGTTATCTGAGAAGAGAAGGGCAGCTGGGACATGTATGAATCGAGTTTCCTAATTCTTTTTCTGGCACCCAATTAAAACCACTGGACAGCAGTGCAGTGGGGATGCAGATCGACCCCCGGTGAGCTTCATGAACCCACCCACTTCTATTTCTCCATATTTCAGAGGGGGTTAATCGCTCGGCTATTTGTCCCAACCTCTTTGGGTAAGTACTCCGTTCAGCTGTCCTCCTAAAGCCTGTTAAAGTGAATGGGCATAATTCACGGTAATAATGTCGGCACGGTGACGAGGAGGGAGAATAGAAAACTGTAGCGCGATCTTAAGAGACACCAAGAACAAAGCGAGACGAAACATTTTCGCCGGCGGAAGCTGGCGGAGCAGCCGAGCGTTACTCTCCTCCTCGGTTAGAGGAGCGTACTGGGTTTTGTTCTTAACACAATCATTTACACAGCGGATCATCAGGGGATCTATTAATGACGCCTCAGGTCTGACTTTCCAAACAGACCGCCGCGGTACGCGGTTCCGAGAGACGGCGGCAAAGCCCCTCAGCACTTCTCCATTTGTCTAACAATTGCTCTCGTGATAATAAATCGCTCTCTGTCCCTGGCACAAAGGCTGGCACGCGGGCGCACACCCACACTCATGGATAAATATATGACGGCGCGTTATGCATCGTATTCCCGTTTGCACAAGGATGTATCATCACTAAAACCAGCGTCTCATTCTAATTTATCGAAGGACATTTGGGGTGTTTGGGGTTTTTACCGAAGCTGCTTAGGTAAGTAGGGTTTTGGATGGTTACGAGCTAAGATCTACAACTTCACCATGATTGATGTGGTGGAAACATAGCAGAAGAACATGAGAATTTTTTGATAGTATTGATGAATCAGGTCAACGGCTGCAACTTTACTGTAAACCATGCATAGACCACCCACATGACAAACAGAGCGGCCATTGTTTCACTTCCAAAACGAAACACGAACGCCATTGTCTTACTCTAGTGGAACCTCATTCGCTCACAAGCGCAGGGCTAATTCCAGTTACACAAAAGCATTTTGTCAGGCTCTTCAGAAAAAGCCCTGGAGCGACTTCACCCGTCTCCATCACCCGCGAATGGCCAAGGGAAGCCAGCGCGAGCGCTGAGAAAGGACGAGATTTCCACAATGGCGTTTGGAAAATGCACACACCGAATATAAGGCCCCTTCAGAAGCATAATTGCTTGTTAGGCAGAAGCCACAGTGTCTGCGGTACTAAGGAGATGCCTGAGGCGCTGGCATTGCATCGGAATGAAGATGCTAATTGCTTAGATGAGGAGAGGTCCTAAGTCAGCACCCTAAAAAAAAGAAGCAAACCACTGCCAATTTTATTAACTCTCTAATTAGCTCCACAGCAACATTCTCTGCGGGTCCAAATCGAGACTTCTATAGTCTGCATATTATCCTTAATGTCAGGATTCACCATGAAACCACCAGAAGCCATGTAGGGTGGCTGGAACCATGTGGGGCGGCTGGAATGGTGGGGTGTGGGATTCAACACTCATGAGGCACTGGAAATACTGGTTTATTGTATTGCTTCGTTTACCAATTCTGTTGTCTGGAAATTTTCACATGGTATTATTTTCAGTGATAAATAATCCCAACAGCGCTGTTGCTGATTCACTCGTCACACATCACCACGTCAGCGTCAAGATCATTCACGACCCAAACACCACTTTCATGTCCAAGATCATCCAAACAATTACAGTGCAGAATAAAAAAAAGACTTACTAAAGGCGACATAATGGGTCATAACCCATGTACATGTAATGTACGTTTTATAAACCAAAGCCAACTGCACGGTGGAGAGAAAACATTAAAGAAAACAATTACTGCTGCAACAGATGGGGAACTGTCTTATCACCCGCAAGGCAACATGGACTGCAGAATCATTTCAGATTAATAAGAGGAGGCTCCTCGTCTAAGACGTACAGTAAACGCAGATTGGTGATGCCACTAACTCTTAATCCCATCACTGCAGTGAAGATTGGAAGAGAGCTGAACCAGCAAAGCAGCATTTTCGGTGCAAGAAACCTTTTCTCAGTTGTGTTCAAACACGTTCGTGTGAGCAGCTTCACTATAAACCTATAACTTCAAACAAACCTCAGCGAGAGAGCTAGAGAGAGAGAGCTAGAGAGAGAGAGAGAGAGAGAAAGAGGGTGAGGGTCATATTTTTTCATGGGCCTCCCAGCAGGCAGTGAGAATATATTCCTTCATCAGCCCTTATGCTCAGTGCTACATATACACACTGCTCTCCACAAATATTAGCACCCCTAGTAAACAACAAACAAACCAGTGGTGGGAACTATTCTTTAGTTCTTATTCCATTAGCTTATATATTGATGAATACAAAAACACACACATCATGTACACACTGCTCAAAAAAAACCCAAAGAGAACACTACTGTTACACATCCTAGATCTCAATGAATAAAAGTAGATAGTGGAATGCGTTGAAAACAAAATAACATAAAAATTATCAACATGTAAATCAAAATGATCATCCCATGAAGGTCTGAATATGGAATCAGACTCAAAATCAAAGTGTTAAATCAAATGACCGGCTGATCCAACTTCAGTGTAAATTCAAATGAGGCTCACTAGTGTGTGTTGTCTCCAGTTGCCTGTATTTTGAGCAGTGTATGTTGGTTATTGGTAGACATATGCCCTATCAATTTCACTGTACATCTAGGTGTGTGTATATATACACTGGAGATCAAAATTAGAGAACAACACACAATTTCCTAAATGTCAAGGTCACTATGTAGTC
>JAOUQT010000018.1:8210291-8238707 GCA_025769995.1 Xyliphius kryptos
GTGTGCTCACTTCACCAGTGTGTGTATTTGTGTGTGTTTCACTGCACGGATGGGTTAAACGTGGAGGACAAATTCCTCTGTGTGTAAGCACAGTAGGCAAAATGAATCACTTAAAACACTTAAAATCTGGTCAGTTGGAATAAATTTGGCAGAGGAAGAAGGCGTTTCAGGGGAGAGGGGACAGCCCTTTTCTTAAGCCAAGATTAAATCAAAACAAAAGAAAAAACTAGTGTGACATCAATCTCTCATATCGAATAGCAGTGTTCTCTTCATTTCAGTACTTTCACTTTAAATACCCAAACGTCTAAACGAGGCCCAAGTCTTAATAAATAAAAATAAAAACGGAACTGGAACTTCCCCTTTGTTTTTTGTGGCTCTTGGTGAGCGATTGCTTCGAGCCGAGCCGTCACCCGTTCCAGTGATTTTGCACGCACCGAAAATCAATGCATTAGAAGACAGTTGCCATCAGCAGAGCTTAGCAAACAAGCACACTATTCACTCCTCTGGCCAATCAGTTTGACTATGGCTTAAGCGCTGCTGTCTTCGCTCAATCAACCTCGCCATCAAGTGCTGTGGCATTGGCAGACCAGATTTCCAGGCCTGTGCAACTGGCTTCATTTGTTGCCAGTCAAACTGAAAACAGTGGCCCAAACGAGGGGAGTTTGAACTACAGGTGCAGTCCGAGAGCACCAGGGCTGTCGGCCGGTCCGCGCTCTACGCTCCACACTCTTCACTCCAGGATCGAAAAATCAATGGAGCGTGTGCGTCTTGAACAAGAACCGGCATAAATATGCTAAGCTTCCAGCGAAAGGTGCAATCAAGCCACGCATTCGCAACAGGTCGCAAGAAACAGGCAGGTCGCAGGGGCAAGAGGCACGCACCGGGAGCTGGACGGATTGAATTACAGAGGTTCATTCATTACAGCGGCCTTGCGCTTTGCCCAAATCAGGAGATCGGGATTTTCATTTATCCAGACCCAAAGAGTGGTATGGAGAACGCACTGCTGTTTCTCAAAGAAGAAAAACCCCAGCGGCGGAGGTGGGGGGAGGACGGGAGCAATCTTATAGAATGACCTTGTTTGTCAGGGAATAAAGCGGTTCTCTCGCAGAACACATCGCTTCCACTGAGAAAGATCAGACATTCAGTGCATCTGTAACTGATTACGCCAAAGTAAGGACGTCTCTGGGAGAAAGAGAGAGAGAGAGAGCCTCAGGGAGTAAAGCTGCCCTTTTAAACATGAAACACCCACAATACAGTCGAGGAGCAGCACAGAAGAAAAGAAGAAAACAGCCCTACTGTACATAGTCATTCAAGGATTTGCATATAGAATACTAAGGACATGACAGAAATGTGTTCCAAAACATTTATCTAAGGTTTGAGGGTTTTTTGTAAATCAGAGGCCATGTCATCACCACCACATACGTCCAGTCTGTTTACAGTTCATGGAGCAGTGTTTCCCAACATACAACCTGCTTAAAATACATGATTTATGACTTCACAATGCACATTGTTTTCCCCTTTAAAGCTTTAACAGCTTTCACTCTTCGGAATGTCTTTTTGCAGGATTTTGGAGTGTACCAATTCACCCAGCATCCAGTCTGTTTACAGTTCATTGGGCAGTGTTCACCAACATATTACCTGCTTAAAATACATGATTTGGGAGATGAATGGCATCACGTTGTTTTCCCCTTTAAAGCTTTAACAGCTTTCACTCTTTGGAAAGTCTTTTTGCAGGATTTTGGAGTGTACCTATTCGCCCAGCACTGCATTGATGTTATATGAGAGGGTCAGGCTCACAATATCAAAAGTTACATAAAAACTCTTCGGTGCACAGCTTGAAGCAGAAAAGGGCCTTTCCCAAACTGTTTATAAAAAAAACTTGCTTGATTTTATACAGCTGTGGTAACAAGTCTAAATGAAACACATGGTTTCAGTTCTGGTTTATTTATTTATATACAGTACCAGTCAAAATTGTTTAGACATGCCCCATTTTTATCATCAGTTCCACTTCCCCAGAAAGCTGGACTTTTTCAGTTTTTTGTAGTTCTACAATTACTGACTGTGGTCCATCTGTTTGTGGACTACAGTACAATGGAGTCACAGATAAATAGAGTGTGATGTCAACGTCATTTCAGCATGACCAATGCGATTTGGGAAAAGATATTTGAATATGAAATTACTCTTTACTTTGTACAAATGTATTGGGAAAGGAAGGACGATATTTAATTAGAAGTCGGCAGCATCGCCATCACCGCTTCATTTTTGGGTCGATAGGTCGTGTTCGATAATCAGCTGTCGGTCATAGAGAGGAGAAAACCCTCAGTATGGTATCGACAGAAATGAAACTCAGGACAACAGGTCAATATGAGACATTCAGGAAATAGAAAAAGAAATCGAAACCGCACATGATGTAGAAAAGACCACAAAGGAAATGATATACAAATCAGAACATGTTTTTAAGCCAAGAAGCTTTAGGTTATTAATAACAAAAACACCAGTCCGGCTCTTAGCGCTGGGGATCCAGGTTCAAATCCCAATATGGGTGGAGTTTCCATGTTCTCCCTGTGTCTGCGTGGGTTTATTCCAGGTTTTCAGGTTTCCTCCCACAGTCCAAAAACATGGATTCAAGGTGAATTGGCTGCTCTAAATTGCTCCTATCTAAATTTTCCTTATATATATATTATGTGTGTGTGCATGTGTGTGTGTGTGTGTGTGTGTGTGTGTGTGTGTGCCCAGCCATGGATTGGTGCCCTGTCCTGGGTGTATCTGCCCATCACTCGAACTGTTATCCCCTGGATGGGCATGGGAAACCCACCCTCCTTGTCCCCCCTCTTCTGTTCGAACCTCGAAGAGGACTTTTCTCTCTGCTCTCTCGGAAGGCGATCGCATCTTTTCATACCTCATCTACCCTGCTTGGCTTCTGCGTTGTGTCTTGTCTGCAGGACTCTCGAAGCACTTCTCTTAAAAGTATGAAAAAGGGTTTAATTAAATAGTCTCTTAATGCTATAGATACCATCTTCTCAACAAGAAGCCAGGGTACGGTGGAACCCGCCTGTCCCGTGGATCCCGATCCCGATGGATCGTTAGCAGCTGGATATACAAAAGATGCATGGGGGATTGGCATATCGTATGCCTGGCTCCACTATCGTTCGAGGATGTGGAAGATGTTTATCCATTCAGATTTATGATCCCATGCAGACTGGTCTGGGTGTCACGCAGGTATATTGAGAAACTAAAAGATTTGGCTCAGTGATCAAATGCCCCCAGAAACTGCCCAATACGATCGTTGGGAAGAGCCATGGGAACGCATAATGGCCCTTAAATCACAATATGGAATCAATCTTGGAGAAACGAGTGTGGAGGGTTGGGAGACCAGAGATCAACGGGCTGTTTCCAGCTTCTAAAGAGGCCGGCAAGCGCCCATCAAAACATAACCGCCTCTAATCTGCTGTTTGGCTCCCCATGCCATCAGCTGGTCTTGCGGTGTGAGCTGTCTTAGTAAAACTTCCCAGGAGAGACCTCACTGTGGGTTCCACTCCTGCTACTTCCCGCCCCTTCTCTCCTATGGACTTTTCCCAATTCTTTCCTGATATTGAAAATATCTTCCATAGCTTTTTGTTATGTCTACAGCTGGGTCGATGAATGCCTCACAGACTGCTAGTACCCGCCCCAATTGTGTTATATCTGTGCTTGTGGAATAAAGGTGTTTGGTTTTTTTTGTGTGTTCCCACACTATGCTCCTCCTAATTTATTCCGTATTCTGATTTTTCTTTACCATAATTTCATTGTGGGACTAATAAAGGAATATCATATTAGAAGGAAGATAATGACATGTGGGGAGTGGTCGCTCAGTGGTTTGGGCGTTGGTCTAGCAATCAAAAGGTTGTGCGTTCAAATCCCAGGTCCACTGACGTTACCTTTAGCAAGGCCCTTAACCCTCATTGCTCTAGGGTGCTGCATCAACCCTGTGTTCTGACCCCAACCATCAAGTTGGGATACTTAAGTCGCTTTGGATCAAAGCGTGTGCTAAATAACTAAATGTAAATGTAAAATGTACATGATAAGAGATAGAAAAATGTAAAAAAGGTGGGGTTCTACATTCTGTTTGACATCCAAAGACCCAGCCATGGAGGCGGAGTTCCAGGCTCGAGTCAAAAAGAGCACGTTTTATTTTCGTTTCCTTTTTGTCATTACGGACAACAAACAGTTAAAAAGCAGCATAAAAACCCATGAAGCATGACGTAGGAAGAACCTGACCTTGACCTGTCGTTAATCACGGACGGATGAGCCGTTCTTCGGAACACAAAAACTAAAACCACACGGATAATGTGGACGAATCGATTTGGAGCGGGTGCAATAAAGAAACAAACAATGAAAACCAGGTCTCCCGGTTGGAAAAAGAGTCTCGGTGGGCCGTGACATCATCTCAAACAGAGACAGAGAGAGCAGACGGGTCAGCTTTATGGCTCAAATCTGTTATTGGCTAATCCGCGTTGTGGGGTTTGGAGCAGTTGGGGGAATGGGATGGGGTGGGGGGTAAAGACAGTTGATGAGACTGACCTGGCCCTCAGAGCCATCCAACCAATAAATGATAGGCGTGCAAGCGAATGACTGGCCTCCTGCACTTCTTATCGTCTTATAAACACCATGCTGAGAAATGGAAAAACAGTGGCGGAGGTTTAATAAATGCTCCCTCAGCTGACAGACCGGGCGACGGACACATCGCTCTGGATGTTTACATGAAGCTAATTCGCTGAAAAAATTAGGAATCTGTCATTTGGGTTCTTTAGTGGTTAAAAAATTCATGATTGTTGGGCTGAGGCTGTTAAGGAGTTGGTGGCTTTTTCACGTGGTATGGTATGTAAATTAGACCTGGGTGCCGGTTACACCACCAAAATCTAATGTATAAGCATTCTATAGAACCTCTACAAGTACGTGAGGCTGGGAGAAGCTGGTGGCGCCCACTGATGCGACAGCGCACTGTAATTTATTACTGAAAGCCCATGTACTGTAACGCACACATAAATGCTAAAGTACAATATGGCTCCCGAAATTATTCATAGATCATTGCGCGGGGTTCCCAACGGGGACATTAAAAATAAATTAATGTGTGCTCCTCCGTCTGACCTAGTTTGAAAAATCCCGCTGCATACGCCATGAAGGAGTTTCTGGCTCTTGTGTGTATGAAGGGACATGTTACAAAAAAACAACCTTTAAAGCATCTTCTTCTCAATAAGAGAGTAAACAAACAGTAGGGCTCATGGATGAGGAGCAAGTGTCGGGTGGAAGGAGGGGTGACGGGGGCTGTGCATATGGTGGAGTGCAGGGGTGTTCGCACTCGGCTGAAATGCTCTCGGAGGCTGAGCCGCATCACAGATGGCCCTCAGCGCTGGATCAGCTCAGCTGAATTCAATGGCGTCCAACTAACCAATGGAAGCGACCGCCGCGCTGTGAGTAGTGCAGCAGCACTGGAAATCCAGGTTCGAATTCCGATCTGGGTGGAGCTTCATGATCTCTCTGTGAGGAGGTGGGACTGTTGGCACGGTGCAGATGCTTGTCTAATTTTCTAACCTTTGAAGCATTATAGCAAGTTTACATGACACAGCTAGCTGTTGTAACAGTACAGGATGTCGCTGTTACGCTCTATCCGTTCAGAAGGTTCTACTACGTTCTGACTGGCAATAAACATTTGATGGTCAGATACAAAACTCTAGTTCTAGTTATCAAACAGAAGGTTGTGGGTTCAAATATCAGGTGCACTGAAGTAGATAATGTGTGCCCTTGAGCAAAACCCTCATTGTTCCAGGGGGAATAACTTTGCTATGCAAACTTTTTACCATCATGTCGGGACACTTTGTGGTTGCTATAGATGAATGTGTCTGCAAAATTGCCTCTAAAAGAGAACCTACAAACTTACACACTCATAAATGGTATTAACATCAGCGGAAAGCGTTTTAAAAGCATTGTCAATGAATTTCTCCTGTGAATGTTGCATGAGCGGCAGTGCTGAAAATATGCAATGGGCTGGACGCACTTGTCATTGAGGGAATCAAAACAACCCAGTATTTCCCTGGTGGGTCGTGTTGTAGGATAGAAGGCAGGAGCCTTGAATTGGTCACAACTGAACTAGACAGGCAAATGTGTATAATCCACACACCCCCAATGCCACCCCACCCAAATTTATTTACAATTATATACAATTTATTTAAAGACAGAGGGAAAACAACAAGCACCAAGTAAATACAAAGTGGAACAGAACTTCAGCAGTAATACATCTGCTATTAGAGCCCTTGATTACCGTCCAATCAAACAGACGGGGGACTTGAACCACCAACCTTCAACCCCTCTGACCCTCCACACAGACAGAAAGGCATCCAGCACGAGCTTTTATTTCCAGGTTAATATTTGCGGAGATGTGCAAACAGCTCATCAGTCAATTAATAAAAGGACTTGTGAAAGACTCCCACCTTGCACAGCGGGGTTCCGCGGTTCTGCGCCGTACCATCAGCTGCTAATCTAATTAAAATCATCTTTGGTTTATTACAGCTCCGACGCAAGCAATAAGTTTTTCGCCTCTCAAAGTGGGCCTATCAATTTGACTTAAGCGCTAATCAAACGCGGAGGCGGGGCCAAGTTATTTCCAGAGCAAAAAGTCAGCATACATCAAGGCATGGCAGATGTCAGTGACAGGAGGGGGGCTTTTTATGCACAGTCATTATGATTACTTCACCAAACGCACGTTCTTCGGAGCGGGGCCAGTCGAATGCGCCATTCAGACTCTGGCTTTGATAAGAACGAGCGACGGCTTTCAAGAGGCCGAGCGTCGTACAGCTGTACAGCATGAGGTCTTTGAATAAACATCTGCGAGAGAATGTCTTTGTTCCAGCGAGTTCTTGCGAAAGGGCACATCACGCTGTTTTCTTCCGCTTCCCGTTCCATCCCAAGCTAAATATCAGAACTGACAGACTGCGCGCGCCGTTTCATAGGTGCCCATTTGCATAACACTCAAAGGTCAGCAATCTTCTTAAGTGAACTGTGATAAGAATGTCAAAATCCAATATTATGGCACGAGGAAACTGAGAAATAACCAAACTTTCGTCTGATTGTAGCTCGCAGTAAACAGGACTCTAATCCGGCCGGCCGGATTTGGTGGTAACAAGCATGGACAAACTCAGCAGGCACAATAACAAAATGTAAAAATAATAATAATGATAATTATAGAAATCAGTCGAGCGCCCAGGAGAAATTGAGGTTAGGTGCCTTGCCCAAGGTATGTAGTGGGACCAGGAATCGAAGGCTGGTTCCTTAACCAAAAGCCTACGAAGTGACTGGGATATTCGAACCCGGGCCACAAAGCACAATGAACCCAACCTTAGTTGTTAGGATGTTCGGCAATACCTTTATATGGCTTTGGGTTCAAATCACAGGTCTATTAACATTACCGACATGGGCCCTTGCACAAGGTCCCCAAACCTTATTGCTCCGGGGGGCTGTATCACAGCTGACCCTGTGTTCTGACTCCATTAATGAAGGTGGGGTACATGTAAGTTGCCTCTGATAAAGGACCCAATGCAATGTTAATATTTCAATGTGATGGTTGAGTCAGACCACATGGTCAGTCATACAGAATAAGGAGGCTTAAGAGCCATGTTTAAGGGCACAAACTGGCAACTTTTGGTGGATTCAGGATTTGAACCAAATCCTACAACGTGAACACTATGCAGTTCCATAGTCCATATGTTCCTCTGCGTACTTGCTAATCCCTTTTTAAATCTGATTATTAATAGTAGAGATACTTAGGAACTAGCACAGCTAATATTTGGGTGGTAGATGGTTCTTCGCACTGCATTGACAATCACAAATGTATGCAGAGCAACAGATCAAATCTAATCTAATAGATGATCAATCTAAAAGGATTTCAGTAACCGTGCACAGTGTGTCAGTGGACTATGGCTCACTGAGGCCGTAAGGACAAAGTGAACAGAGACGTCAAAGCCTCATTTATGTCCGAGTCCTAAAAACGATGACACCTCGCCCACCCACGGCAAGATCACGCCTACACTAGACCGTAACCCGGCTTCCTGTGGGACGGCCCAGTGATTGAACAGCTCATTAAAGCCAAAACTATTTGAATTATTAATTGGCCGTGTCAGGAGTTGTCCTTCCCGAGTCAAACCTAATCTGTCCTCCGAGCGGCCGCCGCGTTTTAAGGCCGACCCATTCCGTCTGTCGAGTCTGCCCTCGGGAGGAGTGCGAGATCACACACCTACCTCCTTAGCTGCATATTTGCCTCTTCTCCTAACAGCTCACTTCGGTAATCCTTACGACGGGCAATTTGATCGACTCGGGTTGGAGAGCAAAGATGCCTTCAGCGACCCGAAATGAAGCAGCTCCCATCCCAAAGTGGGGGCAGAGGGGGAAAAATCAATTGCCTCGAAATTACAGAGACAATCACGGGTCCCAAACCATAAAGCAACGAGTAAATAAACAAAGTTTCTGGTTTGAGCCCGTGCTCTATTTTTTGCTAATGTAATTTACAGCCAGATTTTTTGATGAAAATCAATCTGCCTCTGGCTCCGAAGAGGAAACGAATAATAAAATCTGAATTATTTAATTCTGCTCTTTTACATTTCCATCCGTTTGCTGCTCGTCCAATGAGGATAAGCCGTTCCATCTGGACATGGGACCGTGAATGGCAAACAGTGAACTCTGCTGATTAAAGTAAAACCATCTGATGGAGAAAAAGGTTGAGGAAGGTTGCGCAAGGTTATTCCTTGGGGTCCTAAATGTGCTCGTGGAATGTAATCAAAGCGCTCCAGTGGCTGTCTGAATTACAGAAGGTGTTGAGGACATTGCCACGTCTTTGACTTGACTGTGCCTGCATCTGGACAAGGTGCTAAACAGATATTTCTGCAGCTGTGCCACCATGCTGGGTGGCGGAAAGGTCAGCCATTTGCCAAATTTGCATGGGACACCTGCATGCAGTGGAGTGTACCACACGTCATGCTGCAGAAATGGGTTCAAGGGAAGCAGTTGTCCTCGTCTTTCCCTAAGTTTAGCACAGTGGCCTTAAGAATAGGAAGGAACTGTCCTATTGGACAACGTAACAGTGGTGAAAGAAGGAGAGAGGTGGAGGTAGGATGACGACAACAGAAAAACATTTGTTCGCTCTAACGGCAGTAAGGAACATTATTCTGGGCGGCCTCCGTATCCATCAGAACCATTCCAACAGACCTCGGAGGGATAGTCTCGGAGTTCTGATGGACTTTGGGTCCTTGAAAAATGAGCCTGTTAAACAGTTCTGGCTGTAAAGCTCCAACTGCAGAATGTACGCCTGAATCTTGCCTAAACGCGCATCACTGAGACGTACGATACAAAGAGGGAGAATTAAGTAAAACAAGGAATTTAAATAAACAGAGTTGTACTTATTCTGCAGAACCTTTTGTTCAACAAGTTTCCCAAATTGATGTTTTGTGTCAGAGAACAGATAGCCCAAGGGTCCCCTTTGGTAACTTTGGTGATTCAAACCCCCAACCTTCAGGTTGATAGCTCAACACGCTGACCACTGAGCTACCCCTCTCTTAAAATTGGTGCTTTGCTTCAGGGCACACACAATGGCAGCTTTGGTAGACATGAGGCTTGAACCATCAGCACTTTAACCACTATCCCCAGTCTATTCTCTGGATTATATGTAGTCTGGATTATACGCATGAACAGCCTCTGAATAATAACAATCAGCTGTGACGGTTCCCAACAGGAGTGTTAAATAAATACAGACTTAAAAAGTGTGTGTGGGAAGGGGGGGAGGTTGTTCTTAAGTTCGGCACATTCAAAAATTTTAAGTTAAAATAGCATACGTGTTCTTATTCTATGTAACATCATTAACTGAATACATATAAAGGCCTCTGTTGGCATATCAATTAATTAAGTTCATCCTTAATTAATCACAATTAAATGCTAATTGGTTATTAAAAACATGTTTGTGAATCAGTTTAACCCACTTCAAACTCATTATATCACTTAATTAGGCAGAATGATTTTCATTTGCAGTTCCAACGTACTGCATACAAGAAAAACAAACGTAGAAACAAAAGCATCCGTGTAGTAGAACCAACAGACAATGAGACGGACGGGACGGGACGTAACCAGTCCCGTAAACAGTTGGTCAACAATAGAAGACAAACAAGAAATTATCATTACATGAGTTTATTGAGAAGCTCAATTCTGACTGGTCATTTGCAGCAATCTGCGGTGTATGATTCCTTATAAGTAGACCATTGCTATGTATAATAAACCGTTGCTAGGACACCATGCAGAATCTCATCTCGTCTCATTAACTTTAACTTAATTCTCAACTAGGGTCGCGGGGAGTGGGTTTCAAATGTCCATCCAGGGGAGAACTTTTCAGGTGCTGGGCAGATACACGAGGGAGAGGGCCCCAATTCATCACTGGGCACACACTCACTCCATTGCACCCGCACGCACACATATACTATTTATTGGGTCAATTTAGAGTTGACAATTCACCTTGAAACCATGTTTTTGGACTGTAGGAGTAAATGGGAGAACCAGAAGAAAACTACACAAACACCGAGGGAACATGCAAACTCTGGACAGATACACTCAGGACAGGGTGCCGATTTATCACTACGTGCACACTTATTCATTCACAAACACAGACTATAAAGGGGCAATTTAGAGCAGCCAAATCACCTTGAATCCCTTAGTGGGGTAAAAAATGGAGAGCCCAGAAGAAACCCACATGAACACAGGGAGAACATGGAAACTCCACCCAGATCGGGATTCGAACCTGGATCCCCAGTGCTTAGAGGCATACATGCTAACCACGAAAACGCCATTTTTAATTTCTTATTTGTTTTTAATTCGACAATTCTAAAGCAAAACCTCTGTAATAAAGTTTCTCTGTGCACAGAGTTCATACTTTCTTTTACTCTTACACACTATTTATATAAATGGCTTTTACGTTATGCAACCGAAATGATTATACTCTCAAACTCATCATCCCCATGTGCTGCATCTGAGACATACAATGACACTAACTAGGAGATACGATGGCGGGAAGACGGCTGCAGGAAGCCAGACAAACAAAATCATCAGTAACAATCTGAGACCCGAGACCTGCCCACAGACTGGCATTTACATTCACATGAGCTGTGTACTGACAAACTGAGAAAATGGAGCGAGAAATCTCTTTACTTACTTTAAAAATCAGTCCAAACATTGACACCCCCCCTCCCCCTCCCACCATGTCAATCAAGAACCCATGGGACAATGAGGGTTAATCATGCTGCTTTGGCATACCAAACAAACTAAGCGGTGTATAGATATTAAACACACAGTGTCGAAGACTCAAAACTCAAAAATAGGAAATGCATCAGGATGATGCACCAACATGGTGTGTGAGGAGAACCACAGAACAGAATGTAACTGAGATGGGAACAGTTCACCTTCTGACGGAAGCGTCAGGATGGCGGCCCCTCTGAGCCTCCGTATAACCAGCCTGTGATTTTCGCGGATGTGTTAAATTCAGTGGTGAGATGAGTGTCGCCCTGAGAGCACTCACACTCGGCAGGGCGGTTTCAAGTGGCCCAACTTTACTGCAGAAGCCTGAGAGAGAGTGAAAACCCTTAAGAGCATCCACAATCACTCAGTGTTTAGAACCTGTTCCTTTTCCGCGCTGGTTATTTGCATCAGAACAGGTATCTTAAGGTCATTTACTTTGTACTCCTCCTTCAAAAATCATATTGCCAGACCTGCCAGAATTAAAATAATTATTAAATTATTAAGTTATTATAACGATATTTGTACATATATGCCTACAAACCAAAACATATATATTTTAGGGATAGAACAGTATGCTGGTATTCTTTACGAATCTCTCAGTACAGGTCATATAGTTTAAGAGGCGCAAAACCCCTGCAAGTCTTGCTTTGACCAAAACAGAAAGTCTTTGTGATGTACCGAGAGCCACGGTATCCACCAAGAAGGATGAATCACATCCAACAGGATTAACTTTGAATGCAAGGGGAAGCTGTCTGAAACGGATGTTCGGGAGCTGAGAATGGCTTAAAATCCCCCTGACCACTGTGCAGGAGTTGTATGCCAAGACATATATATTTTAGGGATAGAACGGTACACTGGTATTCTTTACGAATCGCTCAGTACAGGTCATATAGTTTAAGAGGCGCAAAACACCTATAAGAATGCCAAATTTACAGCAGTAATGGAGCAGCGCAGATTGAACGATTAATTAATTTTGACACTAATTTCACTAAACCTATGTGTTTTTAACCCCCCAACATCATATATACAAACCCACAGGGGTTGGACAATGAAACTGAATCACCCGTCATTTTATGTGGGAGGTTTCATGGCATAAATTGGAGCAGCCGATAAATTGGTAGCCGATCTTCATTAATTGCACATTTCACCAGTAAGACGGAGTGTGTAGGTTTAATTAGCAGGGTAAGAGCACAGTTCTGCTCAAAATTTTGCATTGCACACAACATTCTGGGTGACAGATCAGAGTTCAAAAGAGGACAAATTGTTGGAGCAGTCTTTGTGATGTACCGAGAGCCCCGGTATCCCTCAAGAAGGACGAACCACATCCAACAGGATTAACTGTGGACGCAAGGGGAAGCTGTTTGAAACGTTTCATTTCAGTTTCATTGTTCATCCTTTGTATATATATATACAGTATATTTATATATATCCCACAGTCATGTGGGAACAGAAAATGCCCTTCCTTAAACTTTTGTGTTCCAACCAGAAGGCTGGAAGCATGTCTAGATCCCATTAACGCATATTCTGGTTCAACTTCTTTCAAAATATTGCTGTTTTCCGATTTTATGTTTGGCTCCATGAACACGATTCCACCCCCCCAAACAATGGTCCCGGAGAATAATGTAAAACGTCTGTTCGGCAAAGTCGCAGGAAGTCGGTTGAGAGATTAACTCGGCTCATCCAGCTGACAAACCGAAGGCCAACGAGATGAATCGGTTTCTTCCTTCCTTTAAACAGTCGGCAGGAGATTCAGATCTTAATTGAGCGTTTTAACCTGGAAACATCAGCTGATCTGCTGGAGCCAACCGTGTGAGAGGACCGGTCAAGGGCGCGGTGGAGCAGACGTCCCTAATTCAAGATCAATTCTCCAAAACCAAGATAAACCGAGATAAGGCTCATGCTTTCCAGGGTCATTAAGTAAGTCAGGATTGTAAACAGTGTGATTAAAAGGTTGTTCTACCATGGAACAGCAGAATTCAATTTATACCAGTGTTTCTATTCGTACTTTTATACCAGCCACTTTGGGTGGTATGACACATTGATCACATTGACACAAACAGTGTCAACATTAACGTGCGATCAGTCACACTGCAAATACAAATCCGGCTCTCAAAGGGACCGGGCAAGTGACACGCTGAATGGTTTATTGCAAGTAATGCCTAAAACACACCCATGAATCACGTCATCAAGGCAGTGAAGACACTGACGCCCTAAATCAAGCTGTGAGGTGCGTGTTTGATGGTTTGCTAAAGATCGTAAAATTGTAATAAAGCCGCTAAATGGTGGTTGTACACAGTAGATAAACCACTGCAAGGTCCTAAAGTGTAGGTACTGTATGTTCAATGTAACACACACACACACACAAGCACACTTTCCACTTCATTTTATATATGTAAGTATACTTGTAGTTACATTTACATTACATGCTGTAAAACATAGGGGCAGTTAAGGGGTTAAAAGTTAGGGGGTCTTGCTCAGGGGGTTTACATTGGAAACATTACCCCCCCCTTCAAACATCAGACTGACAGCCTGACAAAGAAGTATGAATTGCTCCATCTGCTGTATGGTGTGGTAGTAGAGGTCCCAATGATCAGGTTAAAATACACTTTTTTATAGTGTTTTAGATTATTTTGTTCTTTGTCTCGTGTGGTTGGTTCCAGCGTGTTTGTTCCCTATAGTAAAAAATATGCTAAAGAAATCAAGTAGAACTACAATTATCTAAAATCAATATGTCCATAGCTCACACATCTGGGAGAAGCAGATATTCCCTCCTGCGCTCCAACACTCATCATGTGTTCATCTGAGTTTATCGGTTTTTCTGTTCTTGACCAAGCTGTTATTTAAAACACTTTTACAATCACTGATGCCATCGTAATGCTTGTCGCTTTTTTCTCCCACACCTTTTAATCAGCAGGAACAATAAAACTCCCTCATTACAATCGATACTCTGCCATAAAGAGGGAACGCGCGAGGGAACATGTGAGGGAACGCGTGACGGCCGAATATATACATACAATTAGAAGCCGAGCGTAATGGGAGCGGTAATGATGACTTGTAACGTGTTGGGAAATTAAACCCGAAGACAAAGAAACGGTTCCTTTTGCACATCCAGAACATGGGCCTTCGGAGGGAAATTATACACCTGGCCGTAGCTGCTCATCAATTTATCATTGACAAAGGCGGCAGAGCTTTGATGTGCGCAGAGGATCGACGCTGGCCACCCACTGCGCTAGATGAAAGCTCCTACGATACGAGTTGGGCCTGGAAGACGGGGAAGAGCACGGCTAATGAGTAATTAGGCTGCTGTGTAGAGGGACAGGCCTTGAGCCGAAAGGTCACCAGTAATTTGAAGCACTTTGACACAGCGGTGAAACTAATTGCGTCCGTCAGTAGGACGTTACTTCTTGCTTGAAATGTCTTAAAAAGGAGGGGTTGGGGGACTGGCTTTTGACATGCCGTGTTGACAGGTACTGTCTGCCATGAGGCCAGCTATTCGGCCCTCAGCCGTAATCCCTGGCCCTTCTAGAGCCTCCAAATTGGCATTGCTCTCCTGACAGGGGCCTGTGTTTCTGCCAGAGCAGGGGTGTTAGCCGGCGCTTCGATTTCCTTATTGTTCTCCAGCCTGACATTAGTCTTCACCCCTTTTAATAGAGCTCAGAAGGATGAGCTGAACAGTAGCCCCTACTTTCATTCCCTTTCATCATACCGCCCGATCGATGACCCGGCCGTCACCAGGTACGGCGCAGAGAGGAGACCGGACATGTAAGTAACTCCCGGGGTGAAAGCACTCCGATGGACCATCTGCTTTATTAGGCTCCACCTTTATCCATAGTGATCAATGCCATGCTTCAAGCACGTCACCCTGTATTTGCACTTCGGTTCACTTATGAATAGAGGGCCAGCTGAGTGTATTGCGTACCAAGCGACGGACTCCTGACACTTTCTACACTTTTGAGTAAAAGCGCATTCTGAAGTTTCCTCCCATCAATATACAAGTGAGGATGGTGAGGGCAGGATAATGTTAGCAATCTGTAACAATAATACAGGGATCTGCCACATTAATAAGCCCTAAACTTGGCGTAGCCCGGCCTTATTGCAGATAAGGTTAACGTAGGCGATAGCAATGCTCACCCTGAGCTTGCTAATTATCGGGCCTCCTTCTGTGTCATCAACACCCACCCCGTACCCACGTTCAAAACTTGCGGGAAAGGAATTAAGAGGCGCTATTGACAAAATTGTCTGTTGGCGTGAGGAAGGCCAGCTGAGTGTGTTGCGTACCAAGCGACGAACTCCCGCCAGTTCCTACACTTTTGAGTAAAAGCGCGTTCCGAACTAGTTTAGAAGGCTCAGCGTGACTCCCACAGATATATCTCCAGAAACAGCGTGGCACTGCGGGGAAAAAAAAAAAACATAAAGAGAGAGAGAGTTTATCAGGAACAGAGTCTGACAACAAGCTTTCCGCCAAAGGTCGTCTTCCCAAAGAATACTAAATCGGCTTTGCCTTCTTTTTACATTTGCCTTTTCTTTCTCTCAAATGCAGGAAGACAGCCATGTCGGAGAACAAAGACGGAATTTTCCACTCGAACCAGAACTAAAAACGAACATCGACACGCTGGCCGCGGTTAGCCGCCTTGTTTATTAACTCGATGCAGGTTGATAAGTTTTTTATTGGTAACATACACACCGAAGGTCAGGAGTCTGAGAAATGAACAATGCCTTCTGTTTTTAAAATTTCTTAAATACTCCGCTCCTTCACTATAACACGACATAGAGCCTCACGGCTTTTCATGTTTCACAGCATATTAAATCACATCTAAATCCCAGAGGGAGTTCAACTGACTTCACAGATAATGATATCTCATTCAATGACATCACAAGATGCTCCGTGAAATATTGTGACATCATAACAGCAACTAAAGAACTTGGAATTTGTATTTGCAGACAGTAAATACATGCAAAGTAGGGCGTACCTGTGGAGAGGGGCGTAGATGAAGACGACACTCCATGTGGACGCGATGGACGGTAAAAAGGGGTAATTAATGCACCTTGTGTGCCTTATATGTGTCTATAAGCCAGGACTAAATGAATCCCCTGAATCCGATAATTTATGGTTTATATTTTAAGCCTTATACATCCAAACAACCATTATAGGGTGTGGCAGCTTGGTGTTTAGGGTGTTGGGTTATCAATCCGAAGGTTGTGGATTCGAAACCTGAAGTTATCAATGTGGGTTTGGACTCGTTTTCGACAACGCTTTGAATAAGAGCATCTGCTGAATGACCAAACGTGTACAGTGTTTTCGTTAGCTGAAAGACATATTGAGTTGGTCACAAAGAACCCGCCCCCTCCTCGCCGCCATCAAAAAATGCTAAATATCCTCTTCAGATTATCAACAACTTTGACATTAAGAGCTCAAGTGATGTTGAACGTGTCAGGCGTCATTAAATCTGTGGGGATGATCCGTAGACATCACGAGACGTTGCCTCCTTTTACATAAGCACCTTCTCATCGACAAAGTTTCCTTCCAACAATATACAAGTGAGGATGGTGAGGGCAGGATAATGTTTACAATCTGTAACAATAATACAGGGACCTGCCACCTTAATCAGCCCTGAACTCGGCTTAGCCCGGCCTTATTGCAGATATTACAGAGGTAAATTACGCCGCTGCGGAGAATCTTTGGATTTCATTTAAGCCTTTTGGGATGATGCTGAGCGGTGACAATGGCCATCCATCTTTCTAAACAGCCCTAATCTTAACGGAGGATCCCGGCCTCCGATTGTGCCGTTGATGGATAGCTCTTCATTTTTCCTCTCCCTTCCCTCCTGCTGGAGGACTTTCTATTATCGCAGCGAGCAAGCTTACGTTGCCAAAAGCCACTCGGCTCTCGAGTGTGTACTGATGATCGCACTCAACCTTTTAAGAACTAATGGAGACCGTCTCAATTAGACCATCCTGGCTCCCACTTTTGTTTGGGATGCATCCGCTGGCTAATTACATCATTAGTTTCGTATTCAGCCCGCCGTTTGGCAGGTAACGCTGCTTTGGGATATATTTTTTTTTAATACAAACCTCTGCGTGAACCTCTGAAATATGCACGCAGTACTTGGAAACTTAATAAAACTAAATGTGCAGGTTTTTTTTCTCTCCCTCTCGTTGAATAGTCCAGGCCTTTAGTCATGCCTCATAGACCAGATTTGATTAGACAAGTTTTTGTCCTTTAGTTATTCTCGAGCTTTGCACAAGAGACTTGTGGGGATTTGTAGGTAAGAGTGACTTAAATAGCGGTTGCAAGAGCTGGGACTTAGTCACCCGGGGGGAGGCATGACTCATTTATCCCAAGGGTCCACAGTAAGGCTGCCTTTGATAGTGGGATGTCAGGTTCTTTTAACAAAGGGGGATATTCTGGAAACGCAGTACGACTTTTCCTGGCAGACTCGTAAGAAAATGTGGGGAACAAGAGCAAAGAGGCGCCACAGAGCGCAGAAGGTAATTTTTACGTTTAACTACAGGGTGTAAGTCAAACTGTAATTACTATTAAATCCAATTAAGGTAAAGATAATCTAATCCAGCAGTTCTCAAATTTATAGTTTGTAAAAAATAAAGACCGTGGATTCTCTGTTCTCATTGACTTCCAATAGAAATGCATTTGGTGAAAAATTCTGTCTGTGTTTACCGGTTGCTTCTGATGTAATTGGCATGATCACGTGATGTAGACAAGTCTCATAGGAGTCATCATGTGCACAAAGCCGATTACGTTTTGCGCATTTTGCCCAACGATGCAGTAGTAATGCATGAAGTTTGAGACCTCTGTATTACCTCTACATTGTGTGATGAATCCCGTATGTCAGCCGTTTATAGCAGGAACCCCGTCTTAAGGGGCAGCAGTGTCAGATGTATGTTACTGTATAGTGTCCTTGGGTGTCCTAAAAGGCACTTTGCAAACTAAATGTATTACTATTATTATTAAAACCATCCGGATAAATATCATCAGCTGCGCTTTACTGGCTTTGATCGCTTACTGTGCATTTTTTTTTACTGTGAAAAATGTGAGCCTATGGTGAGCTATTTTTAGAACCGACTCACTGGCTACTTACATGGCCCTTGTAGGCAGCCCGGAAGATACATAGAATTTCTTTGTTTTATTTTCAATATTAAACTCTACATTTATTCTCAATACAATGTTTTTATGTATCTTGGCACCTCTAGAATAAACTAACTGAATTTACACTGATTTAAATGGAAAAACAAATTCTAAATTAATTTGTTTGCTTTGAATTCAATAAAAATAAGTTGCGACTTGAGGACATGTGGGTCTTTAGTTTATACTGCTATAACTGGAGGAACAGGTGGTTTCTGTGGAACTTGCATGTTCTCCCCAATAATACATGTAAGTCAAAGGTATGGCAGCACAGGTCTCCGCCAACCACCTAAATATAATAATCATTCTATTTTTAGCACCTCAGTTTAAATGTCATGTTTTGTTTTTTTCTGACTGTCAGTACAATTTGATGTTATTGATGGATGTTAAAATACACCGGCCACTTTATTTGGCATACATCCACTCACTACCCAGCACTCTGTAGTTCGTCAATGATGAACACATGTATTAAGTGAGAAAACACATGTAATGTTAGGAGAACATGCAAATTCCACACAGAAAGGACCTTGTCTGCCAATCTGGAAAGCACCACCCTCTGTGCCAGTGAAGCATGCACCCTATCTGTGAAGAAACATTAGTCTTTTGGAGCAGATATAAAGCACAATGAGTCGCACACTGTGGATTACGGCTTCACATGGCAGGCCGGACCATCAACGTCGGCCTAAGATCCAACCCCCTCCCTTGTTTCAGCTCCACCCAATAAACTCAAAAACAAGCCCAGCTGCTTAAGATTTAAGGTAAACTGCACACATCCTCTTAGGATTTAAGGATAAGCATATGAAACAATCGCTGGTTTAATCGCAAACTTTTTAAATGCGAAGCGACGAGCGGAAGGTTGATACCAAAGAGTGCAGGCTGCCGGTTAACCTTCCGGACTTATTGGAAGGAGGATCCCCAATTTTGGAAGACTTTTAAAAACTTGCAGCAGACCTTGAAGAATTATCTGAACGCAGCTTCATGTGAAAATCCTTAAGATCCTTTCATGTTGCATGAATAAACCCAAGACAGGTTTCTGAAACATCGACACTGGAACCCGCCATGCTCAAATAAGAACATCTGTGGCCCCGGTGTTATTTCGTTAATTTTGGCCCACGGAAGCGGATGAGTGTGCTTCTTTGACACACATGGAGGGACTTGAGCACTTCCTGACAGATTGATGAGTGAAGCGCGCTCCCCGAGGACGGCGCCAGTACTGCTGCGCGACGGAAAGCTGCGGTTTCTTACTCGCGCCGGCCCATCCTGGCATTTCAGGTGGCACTGTGTTTACTCACAGGAGAACCTCGAGCGGAATCTGCTCTCTGCCGGCGTTATGCATGGCGTCGTTGCTAAAGCTCTACGCAAGCCTGAGGAATTACTAACACCCGTTTCGGCCACGATCGGATAAAAGGGTGCGGGATGGCGCCACTTGGATCTGCACTCTCAAAAGTAATACACGGGGTGGAGGCAATCAGTATTTGTACCAGCCGTGATACTTGGTGGAACCATGAATCGACTCTGAGACCTTCATATCGAACAACACTACTAAGATTATTTCATCCACCTGCATTACCTCGCTCACATCCATAAACCTTCTCCTTGGCCTTCCTCTCCTCCTCCCGCAGCTTGGTGACTCCATCCTCAGCATCCTTCTGCCACTGTAACCCCTTATCGCTCCTAACCAAGTCCCAACCACCTCCATCTCCCTAACTTCTCCAAACAATCCACCTACACAAAGCTGCTTGACTTTAGCCTTTGACTTACCATTGAACGTGTATACATCTTTAAAAGTTCATCTTTCAGAGGCGGCACTTCCTGGCGAAGTAAAATAATCCCACAGTCTCAGGCGGCTGAAGATAATCACCCTGCATTTAAATGTTCCAGCGCACAGGTAAATAAGGGCGGTGCGTCTGGCGCATCATCGCGGCTCTCGTCTGGCTCTCCATCCAAAAATCATTGCATGCTTAAGTGTCTCCCCATCAATCATCTGCGGGGTCTATGAGGGAATTCATTAAGTCGACGATACCTGCAGACAGTTAAAGATGAGGGCCTCCGGATCAGAATGAAGTTCGCCACAAGCCGAACGGGGGAAGAAGATGAACATGCGGCCGACATCTAATGATCTATCGGCCGTGCCTAATAGTCGCTTTGAGCGAGCACGCCGTCCAGAAACATCCCGGCAGCACGCTTCTTATTCACGGCGCGCTGGGGAGACAGTTCTGCAGAGGCGGCTGCGCATAGCAAGCGGCTCAAATGCCATCACAGAATTATTCTGTTGGATGCACACAAAAGATATGATGATTCGGAGACATTTGGAGTCGCTTTGCCGCGACGTGGCAGCTGAGAAATGTTAAAGGTCTGCTTTTCCTGCCAGACTGAAAGAACACCGCTTGCATTTGCATTCACTAGCAGCCAGGCCGCTGCATTCTCACAGCCAGGTCACAGAGAAGAGATGTCTTGGTGCTGTGTGCAGCAAACCAAACATTAAATATATGTTCTGAGACACAAGTCTAGCCCCTACGCAGACCAACGACCAGGATTCCTTATAAATCAGGTGATATTTGAGTGATTGATGACTCAGTGCTGCAGTGAAAGTCAAAGTTAGTTTCATCTGCCACCCAGTTTTCCTATTCGTCATTTCAAGTATATTACTGTGTACAGTCATGGTGACAGAAGTAATTAATGCACCTGCTAAAACCATTGTGCAGCTTATATGAGCAGGGGTGAGACATACAGTGTGGAGGAACGTGACATCAGCAAAAGAAATCCTTTCTCTGGTCCATAACCTGGTGGTGCTGAAACCTGGTGGTCCTGAAATCTGATGGTGCTGAAACCTAGTGGTGCTGAATATCGGAAGGTGCTGAAACCTGGTGGTGCTGAAATTCATGTGACCGAAACCTGAAGGTGCTGAAACCTAGTGGTGCTGAAATTCATGTGACCGAAACCTGAAGGTGCTGAAACACAGTGGTGCTGAATATCGGAAGGTTCTGAATATGGGAAGGTGATGAAACCTGGTGGAGCTAAATATCAGAAAGTGCTGAAACATTGACAATGCAACAAACATCTTTAGTCTTCTGTGCACCCACCCCTCTCGTGTGGGCATCCTAAAGATAGGAGATTCTCCGAATGACAAGCCGAAGAGCAGAGGCCAGATAGTGGTGGAGGGATGTGTATAGATGCTCTCCAATCAAACTGTCCAAACTAACATCTTATTTTGTCTATGGTTTACTAAATAGAAAAAAAACAACTGCCCAGCTTCACTGTGTATGTCTTTTCGGTCCATATTCGCAGGTTGGACTGTAAATTGTCCAATTACTGGAAATGTCCATTTAACAAAAAAGAACCTTGAAATCTGAATATGCAAAATAAACTTTTACAAAACGAGAAGATGAAATAAGGAACCAAACATGACGGATCACTGCGGGCTGTGCACAAACATCACTCTGTGTAAAGTGTATTAAGAGAAACTGCCAGACACTTGTATTGACAAGTTTTCTTGAGGATGATGGATGGTTCTTGCCCAGGCTGTTCTAAGTGGATCTGAAGTAAAAGACTCGTCCCATTTTATCCAATATCACCAGAGCTTTTTCGGCATGACCCCACTGTACTTATTGACTCGACAGCAGGGGGTGGGACGGCGGAAGTAATTCTTCTTGTGAATTTTAGAAATGTGTCACAAACCACAACGCCTGGTCCATTAGAGCCCGGTGGACGTTAATGTAATGCACTATAATGCAGGCTCTGGTGTTCTATCTGTAGCGCGCGTAGTAATGCACTGTAACGTAACACCTTCGCCTGTTTGACTTTAAGTGAAGTGAGCGCTTTAAAATGTCTTTCAGATGAGAAGCAAATCTCATTTTGCTGCGTAATGCGCTACGAAGCACCAGAAGCTCTCTGTACAGGATCGGAGTGACGGCGGGAAATGTACTCTGGGATGAAGTTTGCACATTCAGCTCCGGGGTTCAGCACAATGACACTTCTGATCATAATCTACATCTAATTTTAATAAGCACATTTCATTGTTCCAACGGCCTAGACATATAAAATGGTCATTATCAACGCTGTTATACATTTACATATACAGGAATCCATTGAAAAGCCTCATTTGAAAGCCACTCACTATGTACAGTACCATCAAAAGTTTGTACACGTCCCATTCTTGCTCCATTTCCTACACTTACCACGTAAATGGATTTACAATTACAATTAAGTGTAGCACATGTAAAGTGGTGGGGAAAAGGGTTTGCCCCGTGCTCATTTCCTGTTTTTTGGAATGTCTTTTACAGCATTCTATAGGAATTTTGGCACACTGATCTTTGCAGAATTGTTCTAATTCAGGTCAGGACTTTGACTAGGCCACTTCAAAGTCTTCATTTTGTTCTTCTTCAGCCATTGAAAGGTGGACTTACTGGTGTGTTTTGAATCATTGTTCTGCTGCAGAACCCAAGTTTGTTTCAGCTTGAGGTCACGAACAGATGGTCAGACATTCTCCTTCAGGATCTTTTGGTAGACAGCAGAATTCTTGGTTCCATTTATCACAGCAAGTCTTCCAGTTCCTGTCGCAGTCAAACAGCCCCAGACCATCACACTACCACAACCATATTTTACTGTTGGTATAATGTTCTTTTTCTGAAATTCAGTGCTTCTTTTATGCCAGATTTAATGGGACATACTCCTTCCAAAGAGTTAAACTTTTGTCTCATCGGTCCACAGAATGTTTTCCCAAAATTCTTGGGGATCATTAAGACGTGTTCTTTTAGCTCATCAGTGGTTTCCTTCTTGGAAATGCAGGCCATTTTTGCCCAGTCTCTTTCTGATTGTGGAGGCATGAACTCTGACCTTAACTGAGGCAAGTCATTTTGGGCAGGTGGCCACTCCTGGGAAGGTTCACCACTGTTCCAGGTCTTCGCCATTTGTTGATAATGGCTCTTACTGTGGTTCGCTGCATTCCCAAAGCTTTGGAAATGGCTTTATAACCCTTTCCAGACTGATAGTTTTCAATTATTTTCTTTCTCAATTGTTCCTGAATTTCTTTGGATCTCGGCGTGATGTGTAGCTTTTAAGGATCTTTTGGTGGACATCACTTTGTCAGGCAGGTCCCATTTAAGAAAAGTCTTGATTAAGAACAGGTGTGGCAATAATCAGGCCTGGGTGTGGCTAGAGACAATGTACTCAGTTATAGTATGTTTTAACAGGAGGGGCAATCACTTTTTTCCCCACACAGGGCCATGAAGATTCAATTAAAGACATTTTTACTCCCTTAAAAAAACACCTTTATTTACAAATTGCACTTTGTGTTTACTTGTGTTATCTTTGACTACTATTTAAATTGGTTCAATGTTCCTAAACACTTAAGTGCAAACGTGCAAAAAAACAGGAAATGAGGTAGGGGCAAACACTTTTTCACACAACTGTATATTAACGTAAAGTCATATAGGAAAGTTGCATTGAATGTATTATAAGTTGATATTGCAATCAAAAGAAAAATATAGGACACTCATTTAAAAACACTAAAATGTATTGACAGAAAACACACATGCTGCTGACGTTCATTAAACCTATTACTTATTATACATTCCACATATTTTCTTTGAAGTACATACAAAAAGAACACAATTCCCATTATCCACGTCTAAAAGGACAAGCTCTAAAATAAACAGTACTCCAGAATTAAGTCCACAAATCCTGCAGTGCATCCACCTCTCTTAGGTGCGCCATGAAACCAGGATGAAAGTGGATGACCTGGGCAATCGGAGAAGATTTTTCAGATGCATTTGGGGGGGATTGCTGTGAGTAAGAAAAAGTATGTCGGGGGGATCTTTTAAGAGTCTACCTGCAGGCTCAGACCTCAGCTCAGGCTTTGTGAACACAACGCCGTGTGAAAAGGTTAAAAATTGTACGAGGTGGAGAGAGAGAGAAAAAAAAAAAACAGAGTTGCTAAGGCTGCCACTTAGTGCTAAACGCTTGCACGGCGCTGACATGTGAATGGACCACGTGGATAAAACGATTATTTTTAAAGCTGGAATATGGAGTCCATTAGGAAAGTGATTCAGTTCGGTTTCCTTCCATTCCACTGGAGTGTATTTAGGGAGCGCTTCTCACGTTTTGTTCCTTTTTTGAGATTCGGCGGCATGTGAGAAAACGACCTGAAAACGTGCATCCTGTAAACGTGTGATATCAGATGCTTCTCTAATTATAGAGAGCACCCTTCGAGCTGTGCAGCTCTCTGAATGAGTGATCAGACCCTGTCCCGAATAGAGACCTGCACACGGAATGTATAATCATTAATAATATATGTAAAATACAACATTTAATATAGTTTACACAGTATCCCTCACACTGTCTTTGCTCTGCCCATTTTTACAGCTCCTCTTTTCGTGGAATCATCAACCACCTAAACAAATCCTGTCATGTGAGGGTTCCATAGGGGACCCTATTACATTACCATAACTGAGTGAATAGGATTGAAAGTATTAAAGTGCATCTCCATGGTGATTAAAACTGATAAAACAATGGGTGTAGATGGAGGTTATATGTAGCTCTACATGTTTGCTCATGTGTTCTGAAGCCTATAATTATATAAGTCATTTGAGTGAACGTCAGGAACCGAAGAAGTTATTTTCATACTTATAAGAGGCTCTTAGTGAGCAAAGCCTGAAAAATTCAGACTCGATGCATTAACCTTCACGTAAACGGACCAGCCACTGCTGCCCGCGCTGGATCATAAATCAATCACACACACGGTACCATAAATCAAATCCAATCCCGACTTAAGCCTGGCCGCTGCTAAGTGCTTTGAAGTTGTAATCGTATGGAAAATAAAGTCAGGTACAATCGCCCGCATCGAAGTGGGCTGGCGGTAAACCGGGGCGACACGTCCTCCGGTTCGTTCACCTCGATCTGCTTTATGTTCATTGCTCATGGCTTTCACACACTTGTGTTCTGAACTTTAATCCCACATTGCTACAGCAATTTCCTCTTTACTTGACCCAGAAAGCAGAGCCATCCTATCTGTGCCTTCTGTCTTGTTACGGTGCCGGGGTAATGCCGTCTGACCTGAAAAGGAAAAAAGAAAAAAAAGAAAAGAAAAAAAAAAAAAAGCACATCCAGATGGCTTCTGCACAGAGCTCATGTCTGAAGCCCAGATATGTCTGATCTCTGCACAGTTGGGGGGCAAAGATACATTTCTAAATGAGATTAATCCATTCAGACTGAGATTTATCCAGCTTTTAATGTAAAGGAACTGTAATTGCTGGGTCACCTGGAATAGGTGGCTTGATGGATCTGAAATTTGATGTAGGGTATTCGCAAATAGACGTTTTAATGATCGCCTATTAAAGGAGGTAGAGCAGCCATGTTTAAGACAAGTTTTCATCAAAAAAACAAAAACTAAACGTTAATTTACTACTCAGCGCTTCTCGGCCCAATGGCTCGTGATGACGTTCTATGTAAACATTAAATTTACGCATAGTTGTTAATCTGCACTGCTGAAAAATCAACCAGCCAAAGCTAGACTGCACGCTGATTGGTTTAGTGCATGTGACACCAAAAACACCCAAAAATAAATAAATATCACACCATCTCAATAGCAAAGACACACTGACACACCCTACATCAAACTGTGAGGTGCGTGGCTGAAAACCTGCTAAAGCTCCCTAAAATAAGCCCCTTGAGTCACTTCTTGGTAATTGTCAGGAGTAAATAAACCTCCACATGATCCTAAAAAGTAAGCACATCATTTGCAGTTATAGCATGTACCACTCTACTTAAGGTACACTGAGGACCCCCTGAGCAAAGCCCTCATTGCTCCGGGGGGGCTGTATGGTCACCCCTGTGATCCAACGTTATACCAAGTTGGGATACATGTAAATTGCTTTGGATAAAAGCCTCTGCTAAATAACCAAATGCATTCCCTGTTCATGTTTATCCACAAGGTGTTTAATGAGGTTGAGTTTAGGGTTCTGTCTGAGCCGATCGAGTTTCATCACTCCAAACTCCAGCCTCTATAGCAGGCATGTCCAAAGTCTGGCCCCTGGGTTAAAAACGTGTCACTGACGGCTCGCTAGCTCTATCAGAATGAATAAATCTATTTTTTCTGATGTAATTCCACCTTTTACCAAAGGATGGCACCACTATTCAAATGCTAGGTGTCTGCCTCTGTGCCTATTACTTATTAGCCTGCGATGAAAGCACCAATGCATCTGACACAACAACAAATTTCTTTTTAAGGTGATGACAACATGAACGTGACAGAGGAGCCGCTTGACCTTATATGTAATCCCTTATATGTAAGGTATTCCATACAGTTCAATGTTGTCTAACTGTCCAGAAATAAAAGAACCGTGTCTTTAGAGTTGTTTACTCCTGAGTGGCTTATATTAAGTTACACTGCCATTTGAAAAATAAAGGTGGTAATTGTGACAGTGAAAATTGTTTCACAACTGTGTGCATTTTTATATAACTTGTATAGTGAAAAAATGTCAGAAGGAACTTTTAGGCCCGGGGCTTCTTCACTTTATCAAATCTGCTCTATAGACCCTGCTAAGTAATGCTAGAACATTAAAGGGCCTTCCCCAAACTGTTGGCATAATACAGGTCTGTACTACAGAGTTCTGTTATTTGCTGTGGCTTTATGAACTCAGCTCAGTTCTGCAGCAGCGATGTCCATTTGCTTTGTTTCCTTTCCGCATAATAAACCATTAATAACATTGGCGGAACGTTAATGATTTTGCTCCATCCAATTTGACTATTACAGCTTTTGCAAAGTGGCAATTCCAGTCGAGAAATATGTGATGATAGTGCTGCCACAATATATTGAATCCTAATCTATAACCCACGACCTAATTGAACGGCGAACTCGTGTACCGAGTGAGAGGCTCGCCGAACAATTAAGTGTTCTACTCCAACAGGAGGAGGTGGAACGGAGTCCCGTTTGTGTTAAGCCAATGGCTGTGATGTTTAGAATGCCGGAATAAAGAAGACATAAACGCAGTTGTACACGGCAGGCACGGAGCCGCCTTATAACTTAAACAAATCATTTTTGGGAAAACGAGGTCTTAAGCCCAGTGAGCTTTTACAACATTATGAAGTCTCCGTAGAGACAAGCATGACGCAGGCCATCACAGACGCGGATTAGCACAAAGCTACGCCGAGACAAAAACAATTTGCCGACGGCATATTTCTTTTGCGCACTGAAGGAACCTGTATAATGCATCATCAGTTTCTATTTTTCACAGCTGGTTATTTGTTGCTTCGGCATTAAGGTACTCTGTCACGGCGCTAAGTACCTAAGTGGGAAAGTGTGCTTGGGGCTTCTATGCAAAACAATGCATCCAAACACCGCCATGTATCACTTGTGACACTTGTTCAAGATAAAAGCTTTAGTTTTAAACAAATCCTTTCATTAGCCCGCCGTTCTGCATTCTCACTTGTCTCAATGCCAGCGCCTTACTCGCTTACTCACTTTTGCGAGAACGCATCGGGACCGGCTTTGCGGTGGCCTCAGACACAATCAAACGCGGAGTCACCCCGTATTCCCTTCATATCGTGACCTCATTTCCCAGCTTTGCATTGTCCATTTTTAAGCTGGACTCAAACCCCCCATCCCACACACACACCCCTCCCTTACACAACAACCTCCACAGCATAATATCTTTTTTGTGTCCTGTATCATCATTATTTTATTGATGGAATTAATTAAATAAACCAACTTTGACTCCATTAATAAAAAAATATGAGTCCTTAAAACAGATCTAATGCAAATTACCCAAATGAAGATTACGGAGCCTGTAATTTAAACAAAAGGACTTTAATGTTACTCTAATGGTTTGACATGAAACCCAACTTAATTATTCCTCCATAATAAATCTTGACACTATATTTCAAAGGCACCAACCCAGGTGTCTCTCACGTGTCCAGTGTGTGTATACTTGTGTCGGGTGTGTGTTAGCGAGTCCGGTGTGTATATATGTGTG
>JAOUQT010000018.1:8354306-8368682 GCA_025769995.1 Xyliphius kryptos
AAAGGAGTGCTTCTGCAGGTGGTGACCACACACCTTTTCTCTGTTCTCATTCTTTCTGGCTGATGTTTTGGTCACGTTGGCATTTTGTCAGTTCTCTTACCATAAAGGTTGCATGAGGTGGTGTCTACAACCCACAGAAGTTGCTCAGGTAGTGCAGCTTATTCAGGATGGCACATCAATGCAAGCTGTGGTAAGAACCATGCAGTGTGCACGATAACGCCCCCACGTCCTTTTTTCCTGCTGAATCATGGTGTACCACTTTTTGTGTCCTAACATGGCCACCGCTTCACATAAAACAATTCTTTCAGTGTTACACAAATTCCTGTATAAGGTACCTTTTTGTTTCAGTCGCACATTTCTGGAAAAGTTTTATCGACGAAACTGTTGCTCTCAAACTTTGTTTGCCAACATTGGGATACCTTCAGAGACGTGCTTTCTTTACGTGTGTATGCATGTTTTTGTCTCTATGTATAAAAAAATCCTGAGGATCAGCAATTATCTGTGATATTAAAGAAATTAACCAGCCTGTCTGGCACCAACAACCCTGATTGTGCCAATACTAAACTTTTTTATTCTTTCATTGTTGATATTTTTACACATTTACATTTAGTCATTTAACAGATGGTTTTATCCAAAGCAATTTACAATTGAGAACAACACAAGTCAGTAGTTTTAGGAAAAAAACAGCTACCCTGTGTGTTCTATTTTTATAGTGTCTGTGGAAGAGGTGTGTTTTCAGAAGTTTCTTATCATCAGATTTATCTTTGAACTGCAGCTACATGTTTTGCCAAATTCGATAATTGCATTACTGACTGGTTGAACAGCTGCTTTTAATAAAGTGCTTGTTGTAAGTTTAGAAGCACAATGTATTCATTTATTCATTTATAAAATCAGCACAGCTGACAAAAAAACAAAAGAAAACTCTACTAAAAGCTACAGCTAAGGTCATTGAGTAATCAGCTCGGATATTTCTAAAATTATATACTTTAGACGTTTGCAAATCCCTTCCTGCCAAAAAAGTGCTCATTGAGTGGAGTGGATTTCTCTTAATACTGTACTTGAATGCTGGGCTGCTGCCCGAACGGCTGTGAACATTTGAAAAAAACCTCACTCTTTCTCCTGATTTATATACTGCTTGATATACGGGTGGTAGTCTGCCTGTAACTGAGCACTGTACACTGCGTATCGGCTGCTGATGCTGAGGAGGTGGGGCGTCTTGGTCTTGGTGCAGGTGTAGAAAACCTATTAGGATTGACAAGCGTTTAGGGCGAAGCCAATCAATGCGGAGCAGATTGCTTTAAAAAGCCAGCCGGAGACTGTTGATCTTTATGGCTGCGAGGCGTCCTCATTTGTTCGTCTGCCTTTGACTGGGCCAGATGGTGCGGAGTGGGCGAGATGTGGGCCGTGTCAGCGGAGTAACAACTGCTAGAATAATGTTAGTCACCCTGTCTGTGCAGAACCGGCTGCAGCCCAAAACCGGGCACGAATCATAGCGGCGCTGTGATTTACTCCACTTTGAAGATGAACACGCCTATGGCCGCAGGAATCTGAGGAACACCGGATTTATCAGAGCTGTTATCATTTCTGAATTAATACTGTCTTTGATTCGTTTATTGCTTCATGTGAAGAGTTTATTTAACAAACGTTAATGAAAAATTAATTGACGTCTGACCGAGTCCATTTGCTGCGGTGGGAATTACAACTTATCACATTTGTAGCTCAATAGCACTCACTGGCCACTTTATTAGGACATGGCTTCGTGTTTCTTAACTCTCATCTCATTGTCTTTGGCTTAATCCTCTGCTAGGGTCACAAGGTGGTTCCAATGCGCATTTAGGGGAGAATGTTTGGGGCACTGGGCCGATACACCCAGGACAGGGTGCCAATCCATCACTGGGGACACACCCACTCACACACTTATAAGTGTCCAAAGTGACATACAAGTATTTCACTTAATAGTTCGAGTCAGTTACATACATAATTTAGAAGTATATCTTATCTTAAGGACCTTGCTTAAGGACACTGGCTAAGTTCAGTGGATCTGGGATTTAAACCCACAACCCTTAAATTGCTAGCCCGACACCCTAACCAATAAGCTACCACACCCACAGATTTAGAGCAGCCAGTTTACCTTAATTCCATATTTTTGGACTGTGGGAGGAAACCGGACAACCCGTAGAGAACCCACGGGAAGAACATGGAAAGACCTAGATGGGGATTTGAACCTGGATCCCCAACGCTGCGTGCTTATTATGGATTAAATGGATTCCACTCACCATATAGATTACAATCTGTAGTCTGTTTGTCATTTAGTTGTGTTGTTTATTAGGGGCATGATTCTCAGCACTGCACTGACATGGTGGTTGTATGTCGCTGGTAGGAATGATTAAGACACAGTAGTGCTGCTGGACTTTTTAAACTCTTTGGTGAAAAAATGCCCAATTGTAAGCATCCTGTAATAACTTATTAAGTATTAGAGGATGATTTAACAACATTAAGTTGCCTGTGTCTGATATGCTTTGTATACAACCACCATGTCAGTTAGGGAGTGGTAGCGCCGTGGCTATCAGTCTTGAGGTTGAGGGTTCAAGTCCAGGCCAACTGAAGTTGGGATACTTGGAAATCGCGTCGGATAAAAGCGCTTCCTAAATGAGCAAATGTAAATGTGTATCCTCTTAGAATAATCCACAAGTTGTTACCACCCTTTAATGGCTACTGGCTTAACAACACCGATAAAGAATATGACTGCGATGAGAGCCAGGCCGCTGTTTCTTTTCAGACATAAGCAATGGCCTTGCAGATGCGTCAGGACCATTCTGAAGGGCTCTCATTAGACAAGCTGGTCCCATTGTTTACGAGTCCTAATGAGCAGCTCAGCAGGAAGGAGCTTGAACAAAAGGGAGGCGTTTCAGTCCAGACCACAACACATTCACTCATCCCGCAGACAGAGCATCAGGCTTTACCTCGGCTTTAGTGCTTATGAAGGCACTCCCGGTCCCCGCGACTCTCATTAGAGTTATTGGGGGAGACAGTCCTTGGATGCCTGTTTGACCTGGATACGCTAAAGGCCTTAATGAGGTTGTCGCTCGATGGGGCGGATAGTTTCAACATGCAAGGTGGTGCCACATGAGGATGTCCTGACATCCACTTGCCCATTTCAGCATGAGGTGGATGATATACGGTTCGCCAGGCTGCACCAGTGAAAAAACAGTATGTACTATGTACAGTACACTCAAGTTTGGACACGCCCCCTTCTCGCTTCATCGTCCATTTCCTCCACTTACCAAATAGATGGATTTTGTGGTTTTACAATTGCAGACTGTAGTCTATTGTTTCCTTTGTACCCAGTACCAGGCAAAAGTTTGGACACGCCCTTCTTCTTGCTCCACCGTCTATTTCTTCCACTTACTATATAGATGGACTTTGTAGTTTTACAATTACAAACTGTTGTCCATATGTTTTCGTTGTTTTTGTTAGTTCTCTGTTGGTTTTCTGTTCTCTATTGGTCAGGACCGTCACAGAACGGGTATAATTTGGGTGGTGGATTGTTTGTTGTCAGTTCTGCAGTGACACTGATGCGGTGAGGGGGTTTTAGTGCAGCAGTGCTGCCGTGGTTTCATTTAAACAAATAATGCCTGCCCTGTGGTGGTACTATTGGGGTCTTGACCATCAGAGAACAGAGTAAAGGGGACTTACTTTGAATCTTGCTAAACATTTCCAGTAAATTCAGTTACAGATCTGAAAACGAATTGCGTTTTCTCTCGTAAATGCTTTAATAAGCTCTGGCTCAGCTGGAACTTCGGCATTATTTTGCATAATAGGGTTTGGATCAGGATGCTACTCACAGTAATGGCCGCAAAAATGGTGCATGCCATTAATATGCAATGTACATTTGATGAGGCCGCGGTCATTATAGGACGCTGGGCTTCATTACAGCATTTCAAGTACGGCCTCGCCGCTAAAATTCATGAGCCTGTGAGGGAATTTCGACACACAAGTAGGCATCCATGGTCAGTAATGGCAATTCTCTGCGAGGCGGGGAGTCCGACTGTGGATATTGTGTTTCTGGGCAACAGAATGACAGCTGTGCATTGCTTTGTAATGAAGGGGCATACAGATAAAAGACGAGTGTCCAGCGGAGAGACAGAATGAGAGAGAGATGGATATACGGCTGCAGCTGTGTTTGAACAGTCACATTACGATGCAGTCTTTGGGAAGTCCCCTTTAAAGAATCTCTTTTTTGTGTGCCGTATTTTGGATTGGCGAATTACAAAAAAGGCCAGTTTTTGTGCCAGTACGTCAAATTCCACGTCAAATTGGGCTTTACTGGAAGTATCCAGTATCACATTGCCACAGTTGCCTGACAGCAAGGTCATGGGCTTGATTTTGGGGATATTCTGTGTTAGGTGTTCATGTTGTCCCTGAGTAAAGCTCTAGCTTTCTTCCATAAACCAGATAAATAGGTGCTACCTAATTGTTTCTCTTTGTCTGTCCTGTCTCCTATGAATTAGTAGCCCATCCAGGGTGTTAACATGTCTCCATTTATAAGTATAGCTGCACTTGCAGCGTTATATGTATTAGAGGATGGGGCAAGGGGGACACTTCATGTTTACTTCATGATGTCTGTGTTAGGGCTTAGATCCATCCTGGTCTTTAGAAACCCTGACTACAAGCAGCTTCAAAGTATTAAAACTTAGTTTAAATTTTGATTAAAAAAATGAGTAAATCGGACCTGTGTTGTAGCCCATCTGCCATTAGGGTGTGACTTTTTGCTGTACCATTTAAGAGCAATCACTCCATTGTGTTTTTTTATTTGTTCTCTAGAACCAACACATTTTTCAGGTCTGTTTAGGCCTTATTCTAATCTCTGGTCTTAAGAAGAACGGCAGTGTGTATTATTAGTCTTTGTTTTGTCTCTGATTACTGCCTGGCACCATGTGCTTCACGTGTCATGATGTATCTCTTGTTAAATGTCTTCATGAAACGTTTGGTTTTGCAAGTGTTTCACATTCAGTGATAGACATTGTTGTCTGTGTGTAATCATTGTTCCACCTGTGCGTGCTGAATTGAATGTAAGCGATTTCGGCGTGGATTAAATGATTGCATCTGGATTTGGGTTTTGCGATGATGACAGATGGCACGGAAGCTGGAGAGGAGTGCACTACATGCTGACGCTTTCCTGCCTTTTTGGAAAGGACACCATATTGTTCATCAGTTGCAGATATGAATCTGTCAGCGAAGAAGCCAGCTTGTTATGTGCTAGCAGAGGCATGCGGCTTCATTCATCGTTGACCCGCTATTTGCTCCTGACACATTGTGAATGGAAGCTGGCGGCAGAGCAGAAAGCTGTTTTGTTCAGAAAACCCATATACGGCTTATTTGAGTAGAGTGTGGCATCAAGGTGCAGTTACCCCCTGTCCTTGATTCGCTTTGGAACATCATGAAGCCGTTCTGACCAGCATCTGCACTGTTGATCTGTAACCTGAGTAGGAGTCATGATGCAGTCAATTCTGAGACGAGGGGTCAGGGATCAAATGAGTGTATTAAGTGCTTAGTTTTCTCACATTCTTTATTTTTATTATAAACTTATCTTTTAAGCCGCATATCAAAAGTAGGATTGGGAATGGTGTTGGAGCTTTTGTGCTGGAGTCTATCCCACCTCATTATAAAGCCCTAAGGGCATTATACACTTATCAGGACATAAGTATTTAAACAAACTTTTTAGTGACTGAAATCTCATGTTTTGTTTGGTCCTATTAGCACAAATTCATACAAATGGAAATTGATGTCCAAAAGCCTCTGACCTTAATGAAACTCAAAAAACATTTTTAATTACAAACCCAAACCCTTTTGTCCACCATCAATGCTCTTCTGAATGCAAGGACCCAGACAAAATCTTGTAAAAATCCTACAGCGTGGAATGTGTAAATGGTGTTCATGGAACCAATGTGTTTGTCCATATAGTGTATTATTTGCAAAAATAAATGAATTAAAATGATTTTGGACAAGAAAAAGAAACTTATTCCAACTGTAAATCCAAGCAGACAAAAGGAGAACATACAAATTCTAAACAGGAACACCCCTACCACTGCTGGAATGGAGCTTAGGACCTACTGGTTTTAAAAGAATTATAGATTATAAGCATTATAGTGTCATTTTGCAGATTTTTGTAAGTTAAAAGCCTTATACAGGTATCTAAATTGATGCATCCTTGATGCCTACATAATTAAGTGTCCTGCTCAAGAGCCCATATTTGCAACCCCCTACTCTTAGAGCAATAGCCTAACACTGCTACTAGGGAGTGTTAGCTCAGTGGTTAGGGTATTGGGCTAGCAATCCATGGGTTGTGGGTTCAAATCCCAGGTCCACTGAAGTTACCAATGTGGGTCTTTGAGCAAGACCCTTAACCCTCATTGCTCCAGGGGGGCTGCATCAACCCTGTGTTCTGACCCCAATTATCAAGTTGGGATACTGTTAAGTTGTAAATCGCTCTGGATAAAAGCGTCTGCTAAATGACCAAATGCAAATGCACTAGTCTACCAGGTGATCACCAGCCAATGGAAATCATATTACAGGCATGTAGAAAGACATGATGGAGCACTCCATCAAATCATACTGACATTGGGATCCGGAAACTACTCGTCAAGTTCATTTCTTTATTTAGAGCATTTTACAATAGTACATCAAATATAAAAGCAGCTTTACAGTGTAAGACTGAAACAATATTGGCCCAGGATGCTACCATACGGTTATAATCCACAGCATCCAGCCTTGAGCTTCGAACACAATACCCAAACAATCAAGCTATAAACATTGTTAAAACAAACAGTAAACGGAAAATCAAACCCAACCTCTTCAGTGTGTAATCTAATGTGTGGTTAACTGCTCAGTTTCCAGCCACACTGCAACAACGCTTCAAGGATCAAGGATTCTACTTTACAAAGCAAAACTCAATAAGACAAATAAGTAGAGAATCTTCACTGTCCCAGAGGAAGGAGCTATTGGCGCCGGCTGAACCGCTGCGGACCCAGGAGGGGCAGTTGGTGGGGTTCTGCCTGGCGTGTGTTTACACATCTGTGCACAGATAAATAATTAAATGGGACTGTAAATAATAAATAGTTGGGCCACCGTCGCAGCCGCCAACTTTCTTACTCGCTCTCTCCGGCACTTGGAGAGAACGGTAGCCACATCAGTGTGGAGGAACGGAGGCCGCATCATTGCCAGGTGAGCATGGCAGATGGCCTGGCGCCAGCCTGGCGTGTTGTTTCTCTCTGGGAGACGCTATCTCAGCACTCTGCAGGGAGCCCGATGAGACTGCGGGCCTGAATCATAGAGTCCTCAGGGCCAGCCGTCGTCTTCTGCATGGTCTCACCTGTGACGCAGAGTCTGCCTGGTGGATTAATCAAGTGTGTTTGTGTGTGTGTGTGTCTGTGTGGGAAGTCTGGTTAAGGGAGTGCAGGTGCCCAAAGACTGGCACAGTGAGGAACAAACGTCTTTGATCTCGTTCTGAACAGTTTATGCTGCATATCATTAGTTACGTTCTGTCCACAGTGGGCATCCATGCGCTTTATTTGGCAGATGCAAGGCATGTAGATGTAACCAGGCTGTCTGTACATCCAGAGAATAGCAGGGTAAATGGGGTGAGGTGAGTTAGGGTGAGGTTGGTGTCTCGGTAGAACGTGCCAACCGCTGAAACGGTGCCGATTCCAGTTCTTTATGCCGGCGGAACGATTAATTACGGGGAATTATGGAGCTGCACTTGTGTTTCTGAGGAGTTAGTAAACCCCAACCAGTGTGTTTGTACCCTGCTGGGTGTTTGCACTCGTTCAGGATATACGTCACGCTTCTGTATGAGCGGAAAGAGAAACACAGCGTGTGATTTCAGTGCGCAGCTTCAGTCTTCATGCAACAGCTGTCACATGGAATTCAACGATTTTTGCATTTACAAAAGCTCATCTTTTTGTAGCATAATTTCTATTGATCTGTTTTGTCTTTGCTTTGGTTTATAGATAAATAACAGAAAGATGTAGATCTTGTTTTGCTTTTTGTCGTTTGTCCACTAGCGTGAGATGGTTTCTATCCGTAACCTTACAGATTTTTTGCTCCAGTGTAGCCCTGCTCCTTGCAGAAATATAATTAGGTTTTGATACCAAATCATTACACTTGTGGGTGGATCTAAACCCAATTATAATGGTTTAAAATGTCCAGTCCTGGAAATAAAATTGTCTTCTGCGCTGGCCGTCTCTTTGGATGTCCTGTTTGTTCCAATCGTGTTCCCAGCCGCACATGTGGCGTGGGATGAGGGTGCGAAGCTCATGCTACTCCCACTCCGCTGTCTGACTGGCAGTAGAGCACAGTCAGTGCTGGTCCCACCGAACGACCAGGCAATCTGTTTGCTGTCGGTGGAATCCAGTGCATCTGGTGGTGCTTTTTTTGGTGAAGACAACTTAATACCTGCTCTGCTGTGTACGTAGAAAGACAGATTGACTATATTCAGTTATTATAGAACTACAAAACCCATCTGTATTATTATGTGCAATAAAAAGAAGCTGTACAAAAGTTTATAAGTGAGCACCAGGTTTACATTTGGATTAAGCAACACTTGGGTAAAACATCTTTATTGAGAAGGCAGCTGATGAATTTGAGACAATAACTACACCATGTACTACATCAGTATTCAGTTTGGAGCATGCTATCTGACAGCTTAGCACTGTTGGGAGTGAGCGCGGTGGCAAAAACAAAACAAAGCCGCAAAAGAAAGAGTTCTATAAATCACGACATCCAACATCCCTAAACTGTGCCACCTTTCTTTGTTCCCTCGCATTCCTCCCAAGACTCGCGCAACGCTCGCTCCTGTCCTAGCTTCTGGCCCGGCTCCTAAAATAGCAGCGAGCAAAATGTGTCAAGGTTAGATTGAAACAGCTTAGCCCGGCTAGATTTATTAAACATGACTTCTCTTTGGTCTTGGGAGACGTGATAAATCATCGACAGTGGAATTTATGTGTGGGCTTCAAATGAGATTTAACCTTGTTATGCTGGAATGAGTCATAACCACTTCTAATATCTTGCTATTAAACGGACTGCGTTTCTGCACACGAGGAATTCCACTCCTCAACCAACAGTCCAGAGATGCACATCGCGAATTAAGGGCCTGTGATGCTCTAGTGCTTACTACTAAACACGTTATAGTTAGAATTTCAATCCCGTCTTATCTGCAGCTTTATTGGATACTAGGGTCGCCATGGGTTCTCTATGCTAATCCAGGGCAGAACCTATCGTGCACTCGGCAGATACACCCAGTACAAGGCGCAGATCCATTGCTGGGTTCACACTTACTAACCGACAAACACTATATAGGACGAATTTAAACGGGCAAATTAGAGTAGCCAATTCACCTTAAAGCCCATGTTTTTAAACTGTGGAAGAACCTGGACACTAGAGAACCTGGAGAAAACCGACGTGAACTTGAAAGGATTCCAACCTGAATCCCCGGCACTGAGAGGTTGAGGTGTTAACCCCTACACCACTATGCTCAGAGGATTTTAATGGTTTAACACTTAAATTTAAGGATTTAATCCTTTAAAAGTCTAAAACGTCAATAGAGGTTTCCACTTCCAAATGTAGAAAGCTGTAAAATGTCTGAAAATTTTGAAATCACTGCCTGCTTACTCAACTCCTGGCATTGTGTCTGGATGCGTTCTTCATTGTGTCCACAGTTGCTTTTCCACTTCAGCTACCAGGCTCCTTAGGGACCATATGTTACTCTGGCGTGCCGGGTGGACAATGTGCAAAAGTAGCAGCTGTCCACTGGATTTATTTTCACCTTGGACCCCTGATTGTATTTCAGAGAGTGGCTCGCTTTTAAAAAGCCCAGTCAATGACCGAGGCGTGCTCCTTTGTAGGCTTTGTGCTTGAGATGATATAAAAGACTTTTCTCGACTGGATCGTGCAGCATTGTTTTTTTTTTTTTCTAGAGTTGATGGTTAACAGAATAGCAGTGAGCTGTGCTTTTTCTCAGACCTGCTCTGCATGCGATGGAGTCATGCATAAGTAATAATAAACTGAGATGTGCCTCCGAAAAAAACATGAGAATGTTAAATTATTTAATTGTTCCAATTTTTTTTCTTAAAATTCAAATACCTTCATATTGGTAGGAGCCAGGGTCATGGGGTTTGATGTCTGTAGGTGTGAAATGCTTTGAAGAGGGTTGGCGGTTCAAAACCGTTGTTCACCAAAACTGCAATGTGTCTCTTTAGCAAAACCCTTCACCCTCATTACTCCAGGGGGGTTGCATCATGGCTGCCCCAGTGTTCTGGCTTCAGCCATCAAAGTGGAGTACTTTAAAGTCGCATCTGCAAAATAACCTGTGGAGTAAATCCCAAGATATTAAGGGGTGGTGCCCTGGTGCAACTGTTTGCTTGCACTGTCTACTGGGTCAAACAAAAGGTACCTGACTAATCTGCGCCTAGTTGGTGGCAATCCCCTATAATCTGGATTAAATAGAACTTCATGGATTTGGTGCGCTGACAATAACAATCGATAGTGGCACTACAAACTCAGTGGTACTCCACTGAGTTTACCGCTGCCGGAACTGCTGCTGTTGTTCCCCCGAGCCATGAGTAATGACATTTACATGGCTGCTGTTTAGATGTATGGAGAGTTCCGGTGCTGTGGGATTTGGATTTTTTCCCAAATGCATCGACACAAGTTCCCATTCTTTGCAGAAAGAAATGCCAGTCTTTGGCTCTTTATGCTTACAAAAGCCGAAGAAATGCAGAACAAGAGTTATTTACTATGTGAATAGGATGAAACCCTGAGACAGTTTAACCGTTAGCGGCAGCACACTGTGCCCTATGTGTCCTGCTCCACGCTCGTACAGTAATTGCTTTCTTCTAAACAGCCCGCAGGCCTTGTACAGGGTGAACCTCTTAGCGCAGATTGGTTGAACCATTGGCACTCGCATCAGACTGAACAGAACAAGATCTTTTATCTGTTATTGGGGGGAAAAAATATTTTAAGTGAGCATTAATGTACAAACTCAAACTGTTAAAGGAATAACATTTTGAAATCACTTGTAAAAAGTAGAACGGAGTGAATACAGAGTGGTGCATCTAAATTGCCCCATAAGATGTGTGTCTCTGCAAATGTGTGCTCAGCGATGGATTAGCGCCCTGTCCTGGGTGTATCTGCCCAGCGCCCAAACCGTTTTCCCCTGGATGGACACGGGGAAGAAGTTGAATGGACAGTGAGTGACAAGAAAAAACTCACTTATATTTATTGGTTTTAAAGGGAGAAACCTTGTGAGGACCGAGGTTTGTAATTTTTTCCAAAAATAGTTTAACTGATTCAAATGAATAATGAAACGCTAAATTAAATATTGGCTAATGAGGTGCCTTGTGGTGATGTTGCTGCCATAATACTATGTGTTATAATGGATCCTCTGCTGTGTTCTAAAAACAAAACATTAGGCATGTTTTAAGTTTCAGGCAGTTATTAAGAGCCCAGTAAACGGCATGCTTGCGATGCAGCCAGCAGAGCGCTGGCGACCCCTCACTCCCGTCCGGCCGTGTCCTCCCGGAGCGTTCTCATCTGTCTTGTGTAGCTTTTCATTTCCACTTTGTCCTTGCGGCTCCCAGTCGAGATAAAGACGCTACCTACGGCCTGCAAAGGACACGATGGCTGCACACAAATTGAATGCTCTTTTCTTGTCTGGCTCCGCGTACTGGAGCGAAACTAGTTTGGATTTTGGATCTAATCCCCGCAGCCCTTGCCAAAAGTAATTATTCGGCTTGCAGCAAACATCTGTCTCCTATATTTGCCGCTGATTCCTTGCTTACTGTAAATGCCTCTCGGTTGCTGGGTTTCTTTTATGTAAAACTCTGGGCCGCTTTTACCTTCGGTCACGTCGTGTCCGGGATCAGTCGCGGCTAATTTGCAGCCACGGTGAGGATTCTTTGTTGCCATTTATGTGTTTTGTATGCCTCTTCCATCACTAGTGGCTCGAGTGGACGAGATTGGGAGGATTTTCTGCCATGGTTATTACTCTGATCATGGGTTGTTTTTAATCCAGCCTCGTCCGCAATAGACATCTTAAGAAGAACTTTTCGTAGGTGTACAGGAGTTTCGCACCCAAAAACAAAACCGAACGGTCCCTGAACTTTCCATTCACTAATGTTAATCAACATTACCGCGGTTCGATGCCGTTGTTCCCCCAGGATGCTCAGTGTGCAAAGTTCTGTCTGACTTGGCGGCCACAAAAGGGCATTCCAGGAATATATTCCTGGAATAGTGGAATATCTAACGCTGTTGTGAACTTTGAACACAATGCCGCAGCTGGTTTGACTTAAATACTGTTAAGATCCAGGCTTTGATTCTTGCAGCAGGATTTGCTTTAAATACCTTCATGTGCCTCCTGTAGGTTGGGTTCCTCAAGACCATACAGAGGAGAAGGTTTCGGGCGATGGGCAGATACACTCAGGACTGGGTGCCAATCTAGAGTGGATGACTGGAACTGAGTGACGGGATGATGTAATGACTGAGTGCAAGCTTGTGTCATCAAATCAGTACTTTCACAAATGGTTTGCAAATTGCAAGCCATCGGTTGCAGGATGCTATCACGGTTATTTGGCATATTTACAACCAGTGCCAGGCTCTTCACAAACGAGAAATTACAGTGTTTTCACACAATATTTCTTTATTAAGCGGCCGAGTGACGCTTTCGTAGCTGTCACTCACTGTTTTCTGATTTACTTCTGTCTATTTCTAACCAGAAATGTACCTTATGTGATGTTATTGATGTTTCCTCTTGATTAAGCTCAATGACAGTTGAGACATGCAGTCACTTCAACAGCAAACCTTTTATTTCACATGTGAATCATCGAAAGACAACATTATACTCATTAACTGGCCACTTTATTAAGATACACCATGTTTTTTTAACACCAATATGGATGCACTTTTGCAAACAGCAGTCTGTTCTTTAATGCTCAGGACTCAATAGTACCACCACAGAGCAGGTATTATTTGGTCAGTGCATTATTCCTATCGCAGCAGTGTCACTGCTGCACTAAAACCCCCTCACCGCTTCAGTGTCACTGCAGAACTGACAATAAACAATCCACCACCCAAATTCTACCTGTTCTGTGACCTATAGAGAACAAAGAACCAACAGGGGACTAACAAAAGCAAGAAAACAGATGGACTATAGTCTGTAATTGTAAAACTACAAAGTCTATCTATATGGTAATTGGAGGAAATAGATGATGGAGCAAAAAGTGGGAGTGTTTAAACTTCTAACAGGGAATGTAGATTGTAAGTTGAGTATATAAATAAAGAGGTGTATATAAAAAAAAAGTTGCTGTTGAGTATATAATAGGTAAGTATGGTTGTGTTGTTGTAATCTTTAGTGAAGGGTAATGACGGAACGTTAGTGTTGTGTGTTCAAAGCCTTGGTAATTGTTTGTGCTGCGATGAAACGTCGTATTTATCGGCGATGGGTTAATAACAGCACTGTTCTCTTGATCTCGTCATAACGACATTGCGAACCTCATCTTTAGGTGATGAAATCATATTTATTTTTTGAGATCCCTGTATAACTGCTGTTTGTTTTCTCTTGATAATGAGCTTAATACATTTCTTGCATTATTCATGTCATTATTATGAGATGCTGTTTTCAGGCAATAATGATAGAACGTAATGGTTTCTCTGTCGAGGCATGAAGCAATTTCAGGTGTCAGACCTCGTTGGAATAAATATTTGATGCGCCGCTTCCTGCTTCTGACAGGACGACTCCCCCCACCGTGGTGTGGATGTACATTTTAATTTTGCCGCCGAACCGCCGTCACCTTATCCACGAGCACGTCACAGAATCTTTCGGATCAGTTATCTTGTTTCTCGTCCGGTGATAATGGAGTAATTAGGAGCTCGGGAAAATAAACAGAATTAACGCTGTTATCTAGAGATATAAATATGATCCAGTGATTTACTTTGACAGGAAATTGGTTAAATTAATGACAATATATAGTGTTTTAGAGCCTGATTTTAGATCCTGGAATAAATCCATGTTTTTAGACAGTGGAAAGAAACTGGAGAACCTGGAGGAAACAAGTGCAAACACAAGGAGAACATGAAAACACCCAGATTGGGATACGTACCTGGATCCCCAGCGCCGAGGTGGACAGGCTACCACTACGCCAACCTGCTGCCCCCACAACTTATTTAACCACTTAATTTTGATTAAGAAGCAGGACTTAAGAACGAGTTCTCTTTATCTATATTTAGGGTTTGGTATTTATAGGGAGAGGGAGAGGTAGCTCAGTGGTTAGGGTGTTGGACTATCAATCACAAGGTTGGGGGTTCAAATCCCAGGTCCACTGA